>UESW01004638.1:390926-548778 GCA_900491605.1 Calamus simplicifolius | reverse complement strand
GAGGAGGGGCTAAGTATAGCACTAGGAGTGGATGCGGTTGAGCTGGAGGAAGAACTCGGAGTGGGTTCACATGCTGAATGCCTTGCCGTTCGCTTCCCCGTAGTCACTCTACCTCCAAACAACGATCCTCTATGCTTGGGTGCCATTGATTGCTACGGAATGGAAGATTAGAGAAATTTTGGGTTTTGGAGAGAGTTTGGAAGAGTTTGGAAATGTTAGGAGTCAATTAAAATAGGAAAGGTGTCTACTCTGCCCTAAATATGTCAACCCGGGACCACTTGGAGTCGACTCCGTAAACCGAGGTGTCGGCTCCAGGTCGCTAACACAGTCAGCGCCCGAAGTGGAGTCGACTCTGAAAAAGCAGGTGTCGGCTCCAAAATTATAAATAGAACTAAGTCATCTCCGATACCAGAGGTGTCGGCTCCACGACAGTTTCAGAAAAAAAAAAAGGTTTCAAGAATCTGAAACTTGTCCGGATTGACATCAAATTTTGGCTAAATCAATTTTGGAATGTGATGAATCAAGGGGCTCAAATATCTAGATAAATTTTTCTTAAAATCATGAAGGAATTTTTAAGAAATTGATTAAATTCTAGATAGTCATTCTTAGGGGTTTCAAGATCATTCTAATGGGTCACAAATCCCTAATTCTCCTCTAAGATAACAAAATCTCTCTTCACTAAGGGTTTTGTAAAAATGTCAGCTAATTGTTCATCAGTACAAACATAATCAAGACAAATTTCATTATTAGCTACATGTTCTTTAAAAAAATGATATCTAATTTCAATGTATTTAGTTCTTGAATGTTGGATTGGATTCTTAGTTAAATTGATTGCACTAGTGTTATCACATCAATTGGTGTTTTATCAAGTGTTATACATAATCTTCAAGTTGTCGCTTAATCCAAAGATTTGAGCACAGCAACTTCTAGCTGCAACATATTCAGCTTCAGCAGTTGATAATGCAACCAAATTTTACTTTTTGCTAAACCAAGAGATTAAGTTACTTCCTAAAAATTGGCATGCACCACTTGTACTCTTTCTATCTAATTTACAACCAGCATAATCAGAATCAGTATAAGCAATCAAATTTAATGTTGAGTCTCTAGAATACCATAATCCTGCATTTTTAGTTCCATTTAGATATCTAAGTATTCTCTTTACTGCAATTAAGTGAGATTCTTTAGGTTCAGATTGATATCATGCACATAAGCATACTGCAAACATGATATCTGGTCTACTAGCTGTTAAATAAAGTAGTGAACCGATCATACCTCTATAATGCTTTTGATCAACAGACTTATCTTCATCTTTATCTAACTTGCATGAAGGACTCATTGGTGTTCTGAGAGGTTTGACTTGTTCCATACCAAACTTCTTGAGAATTTCTTTTGTATACTTTGTTTGGTTGATGAAGATTCCCTCTCTTTCTTGTTTGATTTGGAGTCCAAGGAAGAAGTTGAGTTCTTCCATCATACTCATCTCGAATTCACCCTGCATTAACTTAGCAAATTCTGACACAAAAGATTGTTAGTAGCACCGAATAATATCATCTACATAAATTTGTACTACCAATAAATCTTTATCTTTTCTTTTCAAAAATAGGGTGTTATCAACATTTTCTCTAGAAAAATTATTTTAAATTAGAAATTTACTTAATCTATCATATCAAGCCCTAGGTGCTTGTTTTAAACCATATAGTGCTTTGTGTAATTTAAAAACATGCTTTGAAAATTCATGATCTTCAAAACCTAGGGGTTATTCTACATAAACTTCCTCATTTATAAAATTATTTAAAAATGCACTTTTAACATCCATTTGAAATAAGTTAATATTCATATGACATGCAAATGCAAGTAATAGTCTAATTGCTTCTAATCTAGCTACAGGTGCAAAAGTTTCATCAAAATCAATTCCTTCTTCTTGATTATATCCTTTTGCAACTAATCTAGCTTTATTTCTGATTACTATGTCATTTTCATCTAATTTATTTCTAAATACCCATTTAGATCCTATTACAGAATGACCTTTGGGTCTATTAACTAAGGACCATACATTATTCCTAGTAAATTGATTTAATTCCTCTTGCATAGCTAACATCCAATTACTATCTTTTTCAGCTTCTTCGATAGTTTTAGGTTCAATTTGAGATACAAATGCAAGATGATTATTGATGTTCCTCATTGATGATCTAGTTCTTACTCTTGAGATGGATCACTTATGATTAAATCCTTAGGATGACCATAAGCATATCTCCAATCTCTAGGCAGATCTACATCATTACGAGTAGTATCGATAACATCAACTCTAAGAGAATCATTATCTTTAGCTTCTTGTTCATGGTCTGAAGATACATCTATATCTAATTTTTCAATATCTCTTTCAAGCAAATTTGTATCTTCCTCATCATCAATCTTTTCTGAACTTGATGCTAAAGACTCATCAAAACTACACTAATAGATTCTTCTACAATTAAGTTCTCTTGTTAAATACTCTATAGGCTTTACTAGATGTTGAATATCCTAAGAATATGCCTTCATCAGATTTTGCATTAAACTTCCCAAGATTGTCTTTACCATTATTATGAATAAAACATTTACAACCAAATGCATGAAACTAACCTATGTTTGGTTTTCTATCATGCCAAGGATTGGTCTAATTAAAGCTCTATTTAGGATGTAACATGTCGTGTTTATGGCCCCAAAAGTATTTTGGAAGTTGGCTTTCACATAGCATGGTACGGGCCATGTCTTTTTAATGTTCTATTTTCCTTTCTACAACTCCGTTTTGTTGTGTGTTCTAGGTGCAGAAAAATTATGATGAATGCCATTTTCAATACAGAAATTTTAAATTGATGATTTTTAAATTCTGTGCCATGATCACTTCTAAGAGACACTATGGTGTTATTTTTCTCATTTGTGACTTTTTTGAAGAATTTTAGGAATATCGAGAAAGTCTCATCTTTGTGAGCCAAAAATAATACCCAAGTGAATCTAGAATAATCATCTACTATCACAAGACCAAATTTCTTTCCTCCTAGACTAGTGGTTCTAGTAGGTCCAAAAAGGTCCATATGAAGTAGTTCAAGTGGCCTAGAAGTGGAAACAACATTTTTAGATTTGAAAGAATTTCTAGTTTGTTTTCAAATTGACATGCATCACAAATTCTATTGTTTTCAAAATCTAACTTTGGAAGTCCTTTAACTAAATCCATTCTAATTAATTTTGAAATTAGGTGTGTGCTTGCATGACCTAATCTATGATGTCATAGCCATCCAATCTCATTTACTTTAGCATTATCAGCAATTAAGCAATGATTACTAGTAGACAAATCATCTAGATCAATTAAGTATGCATTGCCATTTCTATTTTCAACAAATATAATGCTATTGTCTATGGGATTAGAAACAGTGCAAATAGAACTTTATGCTTTAAAACCTTTATCACATAATTGGCTAATGCTAATTACTTTATGCTTTAAACCAATAACATATAAAACATTTTCTATAAAATTGGATGGAGTTATTCAATTTTACCAAGGCCCATAATTTGACCTTTGCCATTGTCTCCAAAAGTAACAACTCCTCTTTTATCTTCAAGGGTGATGAATTGATCTTCGTCACCCATCATGTGTCTTGAGCAGCCACTATCAAGATACCACTTTCATTTTGATCCTTTGGCCGCAAGACACTCCTGCAAGATAATCCAATCTTATATTTAGGTACCCAAGCTTTCTTGGGTCCTTCATGGTTAGTCGCAATAAAAATTGTTCCTTTTGGAACCCATATTTTCTTGCCTTTAATATTTAAATTCTTATTAGTTTTTCTAAAATTGCATTCATAAGATTTATGTCCCTTTTTATTACAGCAATAACATGAAAATCATTTTTCTTTACAAAGAAATTGTTTACAAATTTTGTTTCATGTGAGGTCTATAACCTAAACCAGCTTTATCAAATATAGCTCTTTGATTACTTAAAAGTAAATTTAACTTTTCTGAGCTATATGTAAATCTATCAACAATATTTTTATGTTTATCAATTTCTTTCTTCAAATTAATATTTTCATTAGAAATTGATTCCTTTTCTTTTAAAACATTTTCATTTTAGATTTTAGATTTTTAACCTCAAGAATTAGTTCATTTTTCTCTTTGAGAAGATTTAGGTTTTCAGTTTTCAAAGATTTGTTTTTCATTCTCAAAACCTTAAAATCACTAACTAATTCATTAAATGCATTATATAATTCATCAAATAAAATCATCATTAGGGGTTTCAGTACATACCTCATTTTCATCGTTTGCCATGAAGCATATGTTTGCAACCTCTTTTTGTTCCTCCTCGGAAGAGGATTTTTCGCTATCACTCCACGTTGCAACATAGGCCTTCTTCTTCTTCTTGTAACCCTTCTTTAGTTGAGGACATTCAGATCAAAAATGCCCCGGCTTTTTGCATTCATAACATGTCAAGGGTTCTTTTTCTTTATCCTTATCCCTTTCTTTTTCTCTTTCTCCTTCCAATTTTATTCCAAACTTTCTCTTGTGGAAGGGTCTCTTCTTTGCATAAATTCTTAAATTTCTTAGCTAGGAGAGCTATCTCATCATCTTCCTCTTCTTCCTCACTGCTGCTTATTTCCTTTTCTGCAGCCTTAAGAGCAATGGTTCTTTTCTTTTTCACCTCTTCCTCTTGATGTTGTTTCATTATCAATTCATGGGTCATCAAAGATCCAAGGAGCTCCTCCAAAGGTAGAATGTTTAAGTCTTTGGCTTCTTGGATTGTAGTCACCTTGGCTTCTCATGATCTTGGAAGAAATCTAAGAATTTTATGCACCAATTCAGAGTTAGTATAAGTCTTACCAAGACTTTTCAAACCATTAACAATATCAGTGAATCTAGTGTACATGCATGTGATTGATTCAGTTTGTTCCATGCTAAACAATTCATATTTGTGCACTAGAATGTTAATTTTAGATTCTTTTACTTGGTTAGTACCCTCATGGGTAACTTCCAATCTATCCCAAATTTCTTTGGCTGAAATGCAAGTTGATATTCTATTGAATCATTTGCATCCAAAGAACAATATAAAACATTCATGGCTTTTGCATTGAGCTGAGCCATTTTTCTATCGTTCTCATTCCAATCCCTTTTGGGCTTAGGAACAATAGAACCATCTACAATGTGTGTGGGTGTGCTAGGTCCATTAGTGATGACACTCCACAAATCATAATCTAAAGATTGAATGAAAATCCTCATTCTTTCTTTTCAATAACCATAATTTGTACCATTAAATAAAGGAGGCCGATTAGTGGATTGACCTTCTGAAAAAGATGATCCAACTTGAGTTGCCATTTGGATCTTTAACTCTTGATCGTTAGATCAAATTTAAATGAGCACAAGCTCTGATACTAATTGTTGGCCCAGATGGTAACCCAAGAGGAGGGGATGAATTGGGTTTTAAAAAAAATTAACTCTTTGAAAATATTTAGATTGATATGAAGATGCTTAAGTGAACAGAATTGATTAAAGCTAAGAACAAGTAGAGAGAGATAAATCCATGGCAAACATAAAGATTTTATAGTGGTTCGGTGTATCCAACACCTACGTCCACTCCCAAGCAACACTTGGGTCCATACTATAATCCCACCGATTACAGTCGAGTTGTTTTACAAGCTCACAACTCTAACTTGTTGTTTTACACGAGGTCACAATGAACCCAGCCGATTTTTTGGGCTCACCAGCACACAACCCAAACCCAAGCTTAAACAAGCTTGTTCTCGAGGTAAACTACCTCAACTAATTCAATCCCCTGATTAATTAGTAAACAATAATTCAATATAATGTATTACAGCAATTTAAAGCTCCTTAATTGAGCAAATATGCAATATAAATAATCAAAGGTTAGAAAAGCCTGATTGAAGCAAATTTGATGTGAGCTTTTCTTCTTTTCCTCCTCTCTTTTGACTAGTTGAATCAAGCTACAGCTCTGATTCTTGAAGATAGCACTTTGAAGAGAACTTGAGGAATTAGGGCTTTAGGCTCTTCTTCTTTTCTTCTTTGAGAATCCTTTGACTTTGAACTTTTGAAGGCTTAGGATTGCTCTTGAATCTCTCTTGGAATGGGCGTGGATTCAAAGATTTTTCTTTAAAAATTTCTCTCTCTTTTTCTCTTGATTTTTTTGATTTTCTGTCTCTCTTTTTTAAATGGACGGTTCCCCTTTTTATAGAACTCTTAATCCAATATTAGGTGAGAAAAATAGCCATTACAAGGTACTTGGATTGTTTCTACACGTAAAAAATATAGCCGTTAGAGATTAAGTGAAAAAATATTACCGTTAGAGTCCGTTCTGATAATTTGAAAATCCATTCTTGATAGGTTGGAGTCGGCTCCAACTTTTCATGTGTGGCTCCAAATCATCTTTCCATAAATAGCAAAAATTAATTTGATGTGGAGTTGGCTCCCACTTTGCAAAGTGTCGACTCCCACAGACTGGAGTCGGCTTTCGATTTCTAAAGTGTCGGCTCCAAGAAATGCTCCGAAAATGATGTCTCTGTGAATCAGGTTGGAGTCGGCTCCATCAGGTTGGGTGTCGGCTCTGAAACTTCAGGTATTGACTCTGAAACTCTAGGTGTCGACTCCGAACTGTACCAAAATTCTGATACACTCTGGAGTTGACTCTAGACACAGTGGGTGTCGGCTCCAAGTTCTAAACTTAAATATATTCCATTGAAATTCAATTCAAAACTGATTCAAACTTGTTTCAATATGATTTTTGGATAAATACTCGATCTTAACTCCTGAAACACTCGTCAAATCTATCAGAAACATAATGAATATTCTCATGGCTTTTGTTAATCATCAAAATCAATAATTGGGTAAATAATTCATCAATAATTTCCCAACACCATGAGTTGCTTTATAGTCATCTCTTCTAATTCCTTTGATTCTTTAATGGCTACAACAATGAAGTCAAATTTTGCATCTAAAGAGCACAAAATTTTCTCCATGATTCGAACATTAGTAATTTCTTCACCATTTCTTTTCAATTGATTGACTATAGACATCAATCTTAAAAAATAATTAAAAATTGACTCCCTAGTTATCATTTTAAAAGATTCAAATTCAAACCTCAAAGATTGTAGCCAAATCTTTTTCACCTTTTCTGCTCCTTTATGTGCCTTATGCAATAAGTCTCGTGCCTCCTTTGATGTTGAAGCTTCGGCGATAATCTCGAATGTGCCTTCATCTACACTTTGGTATAGTGTGTAGAGAGTCTTCTTGTCTTTCCTTTTTGACTTCTTATTTTGCTTTCTTTACTTTTGTGTGAGCATTGCTTCATCTCCGGTTGGCTTCATGTAGCTATCCTCTACAAGATCCCAAATATTAAGGGATCCAAGCAAAGCCTTCATTTGGATACACCAATTGTCATAGTTGTCTTTGGTGAGTTATAGAGGCCATGGATCTTTTTTGTGGCTTTGATACCAAATTTGATGAAAGAGAAGAAGGTAATTGCTATTATATTTCTGGTTTCTCTTTTTTTTCATACTAAATTGAGAAAGGATACATGTCCTTTTATACTTACAAAATGACTCTTTGTCTATCAGAAATAAATACATATTACTTAATTTAAAATTGTAACTTCTTATACAATTAAATAATAAAAACTTCCTATGCAATTAATAGCGGCAATTTCCTATGCCACTAATAGTTTTCAAGATAGAAATTTTTTCTTTTAAAGTTAATTTGAAAATATCAAGTTTAATTTCCAACAAGGGGGGGAGAAGGAAGTAGAGTCTAGACGCCATGTGAATCTATAAAAAAAGAGGGACTTCCAAAGTAAAGCACGAGCTTCAGAGAACGATATCTTTGTTGAGTACTTGGCAAAACAGCTAGGCGTGAGGGAGCTCGGCATGGCACCGAGAGGTGAGTGGAGTTCAATCAAGATTTTCTGATCCTTGGTATTGATTTGAGCTCTTCTTCTAGTCCGAACTCTTGTTAAAATTCTATTTGTTTCACTACCAGAGTTGAGGTCATCACAGAACAAGTTCTTCAGGTGAAATTAACTGAAAAAGAAAGTGATAAGAATATATCTGTTGATCAATCTCCCAGACCTAATAGAGAATATGGAAGGGGTGGTAACTTAAGAAGAAGGTTTAGAGGCAGAGGACAATGCAGATGTTCTGGAAGGTCTTTCAACAATCAAAATCATTCGAATTCTCCACAAAATTCTGGCAACAAATTACAAACTCCTCTTAAATGTCATCATTGTGGTAAATATGGTCATGTTAAGGCCTTCTGCTAGAACAAAAAATATAATCAAGTAAATTACTTAGAAAAAAAACCATGAGAAAGATGAGGGAGCAAGCTGTGACACCTTGTTTTTGACTTGCCTTTCTTCTTTACAATGTTGTGATGAAATCTGGTTCCCAAATAGTGATTGTAGTAACCACATGACTGGAAATAAGTCCCTATTTGTGAAATTGGATGTGTCTATCAATTCAAGAGTGAAAATAGGTGATAACAGATTGGTGAAGGCAGCTGGAATGGGAGTAGTTTCCGTGAAGTTTAAATCTGAAACTAAGCTGTTAAAGGATGTCATGTATGTTCCTGGTTTGGCATAAAATCTAATTAGCCTTGGTCAGTTGGTAAACAGAGGTTTTTATGTTGTGTTTGATGATAACAAATGTATGATCTACAACAAGCAAACCAGAAATTTGATAACCACCTGCAATCGAACAAGAAATAACATGCACCCTGTGTGTCTGTCAAATTTTGGAAACAAGATCTTGAAAGTTAAATCCACCAATGAAACTCCACTGTGGCACATGAGATTTGGTCACCTAAACATTAAAAGCCTACAATACTTGGGTAAAAACAAAATGGTTTTGGGCCTACCTGAAATTTTGGAATCAGATGAGAAGCCTTGTGAAGAATGTATTTTTGGGAAGCAACAAAGAGTTCCATTTGAAAAAAGGAAAGCCTGAAGAGCAGAATATCCATGGCAGCTGGTCCATTCTGATATTTATGGACCAATGAGTGTACCAACACTTAATAAAAGCTTATATTTTCTGATTTTTGTAGATGATGCAACGAGGATGACTTGGGTGTATTTTCTAAAACAAAAATCAGAAGCATATGAATTTTTTGTTCAGTTTAAAAGCCTTGTTAAGAAGAAATCTAGGTTTCCATTGAAAGCATTGAGGACTGATAGAGGTGGAAAATTTACCTCTAATCAGTTCACTTCATTTTGCAAGCTCCATGGCATCCATAGACAACTCACAACAACATATACTCCTCAATAAAATGGAATTTTGAGAGAAAAAAATTGAGTAATTGTGGAAAGAGCCAGATGTATGTTAATAGCAAGAGGACTTCCTAAATTTCTTTGGGCAAAAGCAGTGGCAACAGCTATCTATTTGCTGAATATATCTTCCACAAAATCAGTTTACAACAAGACACCATTTGAAGCATGGTTTGGGTACAAGCCATCTGCAGCACATATAAAATTTTTTGATTGTATTGCCTATGCTCACATTCCTGTGGAGAAGAGAAGGAAACTCGATGAAAGAGTAGAAAATGTATTTTCATTGGATATTCCACTAAAACAAAAGGGTACAGGTTGTATGATCCAGTGACATGCAAATTAGAAATTAGCAGAGGTGTTGTATTTGATGAAGGAAATGCCTAGGATTGGACTGCAAATGCTGCAACTAAGCCACTGAAAAAACAAATGAAGGATGTGATCAATGTCCTTAATATCAGTGAAAATAGAATCTAGAGAGAAAAGTTGAGTCTAAATCAAATGACAATGGTGTGCAAACAAGTAGCAGTGAAATGCAAAGTGAATCTTCATCCAGAAAATTTAGAAGCTTGGAAGATATCTATGCAAGCTGTCAATTGGTTTGCTTTATAACTGAACCAATGAATTATGAGGAAGCCTCTAAGCAAGAAGTTTGGAAGAAAGCAATGAAGAATGAAATAGAAATGATTGAAAAAACTCAAACTTGGGAGCTGGTTAATCTGTCGGCTGGGAAGAAAGAAATTGGGTTGAAATGGGTGTTCAAAACTAAATACAATGCCGATGGTACATTGCAAAAACACAAGGCAAGATTAGTTGTTAAAGGATATGCTTAAATACCAAACGTGGATTTCTTTGAAACCTTCTTACTCGTTGCAAGATTAGAAACCATAAGAACTGTTCTTGTAGTTGCAGCACAAAATCAGTGGGAAGTTTTTCAGCTAGATGTTAAGTCAATGTTCTTAAATGAGAAATTGAAAGAAGAGGTTTATGTGGAGCAGCCAAAAGGGTTTGAGATTTGTGGTCAGGAGGAGAAAGTTTATAAATTAAAGAAGGCTTTATACGGCTTGAAACAGGCTCCAAGAGCTTGGTATAGTAGAATCAATATGTATCTCTGCTCTGTCTAGCATGGAAGCTGAATACATTACTTCAACAGTGGCCGCATGTTAGTGTATTTGGATGAGGAGAATTTTAGAAGATCTGGGAGAGAAACAGAAAGAAGCTACAACACTATTTTGTGATAACAACTCAGCTATAGCATTAAATTATAATCCTGTGTTTCATGGGCATACAAAGCATATAGAAATTAAATATCATCCTTGCCTTGAGATTTTTTAAAGAGTGTAGGTTCACTCTTGCTGCCTCTTTCCAACATATATATATTGATTCTACTATACCAAGCTCTTAGAGCCTGTTTCAAGCCATATAAAGCCTTCTTTAAATTATAAACTTTCTCCTCCTGACCACAAATCTCAAACCCTTCAGCTGCTCCATATAAACCTCTTCTTCCAATTTTCCATTTAAGAATGCTAACTTAACATCTAGCTGAAAAACTTCCCACTGATTTTGTGCTGCAACTACAAGAACAGTTCTTATGGTTTCTAATCTTGCAATGAGTGAGAAGGTTTCAAAGAAATCCACGCCTGGTATTTGAGCATATCCTTTAACAACTAATCTTACCTTGTGTTTTTGCAATGTACCATCTGCATTGTATTTAGTTTTGAACACCAATTTCAACCCAATTTCTTTCTTCCCAGTCGACAGATTAACCAACTCCCAGGTTTGAGTTTTTTCAATCATTTCTATTTCATTCTTCATTGCTTTCTTCCAAACTTCTTGCTTAGAGGCTTCCTCATAATTCATTGGTTCAGCTATAATGGAAACCAATTGATAGCTTGCATAGATATCTTCCAAGCTTCTAAATTTTTTGGATGAAGATTCACTTTGCATTTCACTGCTACTTGTTTGCACACCATTGTCATTTGATTCAGACTCAACTTCTCTCTCTGAGATTCTATTTTCACTGATATTAAGGACATTGATCACATCCTTCATTTGTTTTTTCAGTGGCTTAGTTGCAGCATTTGTAGTCCAATCCCAGGCATTTCTTTCATCAAATACAACATCTCTCCTAATTTCTAATTTGCATGTCACTGGATCATACAACTTGTACCCTTTTGTTTTAGTGGAATATCCAACGAAAATATATTTTTGCTCTTGTCATTGAGTTTCCTTCTCTTCTCCATAGGAATGTGAACATAGGCAATACAACAAAAAAATTTTAGATGTGCTGTAGATGGCTTGTACCCAAACCATACTTCAAACGGTGTCTTGTTGTCAACTAATTTTGTGGGAGACATATTCAGCAAATAGATAGCCGTTGCCACTGCTTCTACCCAAAGAAATTTGCGAAGTCCTCTTGCTCTTAACATACATCTGGCTCGTTCCACAATTACTCGGTTTTTTCTCTCAAAAATTTCATTTTGTTAAGGAGTATATAATGCTGTGAGTTGTCTATAGATGCCATGGAGCTTGCAAAATGAAGTTGTTGACCCAATTGATGATTTTGATGATTAACAAAACTATCTGAGTATAACTTTTGAAGGCTCTGATGATTTTGATTTAGTGTTTCAGATTATAAGACTATTGAATGATCAAAATCAGGAGTTACATAGTGTTCTGGATCGAATCTAATGTCTAGGTAAGAATTGCAGACATTAGAGTCGACTCCGAGAATCACAAGCCGACTCCGGAACTGGCATGGTCATTAGAGTTGACTCCAAGACTGTTAGAGTCGACTCTCACAGAAGAAGCAGAAAGTCATTTTTCTGGCCCGACCTAGAGTCGACTCCGGGTAAGTTAGAGTCGACTCCGAAAAGTTTCTTGTCGACCCAGAAAAGCCAGAGACGACTCCAGAAATACCGTTCTAAAATGCCTCGAGCTAGAGCCGACTCCAGAAAAGTTAGAGTCGACTCCAACCCACCTGGAACAAAAAATCAAGTTGCCAGATCAGCTCTAACGGTAATATTTCTATTTTACCTTATTTCTAACGGATATATTTTGATACAAGGTACACTCCAACGGATAGTTTTCTTCCAAAAATGGTGTAAAAAAATCTATAAAAAGGGAAGTCTATTGTTCAAAAAGGAGAACGAAAAAGAATGGAAAAATAGAAAGAAAAAGAGAGAAAATCTGAGATAGACAAATCCCATTTCAAAAATCTGAGAGCTTGAATCTTGAGAGGAAAAATCTTCTAGCTCAAATCCACTCCACTCCAAAAAGCTCAAGAGGAATCCAAAGCATTCAAAATCAAAGTCTTGGTGGATTTCCCAACTTGGAGAAAGGAGATTCATTTCTTGCTTTTCAACTCTTCTCAACTGCTTCAACTGTGAAGAATCGGAGCTGAGGCTTGATTCAATCCAGCAAGGAGAAGAAGAAAAGAAGAAAAGCTCAAAAGCCAACCTATCTACAAATCAGGCTTTTCTAAACCTTGCTATTCTTAATTTGTATATTTGCTCATTGAGGAGCTTTGTATTTCAAAAACAATACTTATTCTTGTATGTGCCTAGTTCAATCTGGGGGATTGAACTAGAGGAGGTAGTTTTACCTCGGTTCAAGCTTGGTTAAGCTTGGGTTAGGGTTTTGTGCTGGTGAGCCCGTGTAAAACCGGCTGGTTCGTTGTGATCCCGGGGAAAACAACAAGTTTGAGTTGTGAGCTTGTAAAACAACTCTGCTGTAATCTAGGATGATTATAGTGTGGACCCAAGTGAATCTTGGGAGTGGACGTAGGTGTTGGTTGCACCGAACCACTATAAAATTATCTTGTGTTTGCCGTGCTATATTTTCTCTCTCTATCTCTCTTTATTATTTGCTTGTGTATTGATTAAAGTTAGCCTCTCACTTGCACATTTTGCTAACTAATCAACTAAAGTTTAAAAAGACTTAAATTTTTAAGAACCCAATTCACCCCCCCCCCCTCTTGGGTTGCCATTTGGGCCAACAATTGGTATCAGAGCAAGTGCTCATTTAGAATTTGATCTCACGATCAAGGGCTAAAGATCCTTATGGCAACACAAAGTGGTTCATGTTTTGCTGAAGGTCATTCTACGAATAGACCTCCTTTATTTAATGGAACCAACTATTCATATTGGAAAGCAAGAATGAGAATATTCATTCAAGCTTCTGACTATGAATTGTGGAGAGTAATAACTAATGGACCTAGTACACCCACACACTTAGTTGAAGGCATTCTTGTTCCTAAGCCCGAAAGGGATTGGAATGATAATGATAGAAGAATGGCTCAATTAAATGCTAAAGCCATTAACATTTTATATTGTTCCTTAGACTCTAATGAATTCAACCGAATCTCAACATGTAATTCCGCAAAAGAAATTTGGGATAGGTTGGAAATAACACATGAAGGAACAAACCAAGTTAAGGAATCAAAAATAAACATTTTGGTTCATAAATATGAACTGTTTACAATGGAACAAACTGAAACCATCACATGCATGTTCACTAGATTCACTGATATTGTGAATGGTTTAAAGAGTCTTGGTAGAATTTATTCTAATGCTGACCTTGTGCGCAAAATTCTTAGGTCACTACCAAGATCATGGGAAGCGAAAGTCACTGCTATCCAAGAAGCAAAGGACCTCAATGCATTACCTTTAGAGGAGCTTCTAGGATCCCTAATGACCCACGAGCTGACAATGAAGCAGCATGTTGAGGAGGAAACAAAAAGAAAGAAAACACTTGCCCTCAAAACTGCAGAAATGGAAGAGAGTAGCAGTGAAAGTAATGATGAAGATGATGATAAAACTACTCTCTTGGCCAAAAAATTCAGAAAGTTTATGAGAAAAAGGCCCTTCCATAAAAAGAAATTTGGAGCAAGAATTGATGGAGAAAAAGATAAGAAAAAGGACAAGGAGAAAGAAAAAGAGAAAGACCCTTAGTATGTTATGAGTGTAAAAAGCCAAGGCACTTTAGATATGATTGTCCTTTGCTGAAAAAGGCCTACAAAAAAAGAAGAAAGCATACATGGCAACATGGTCTGATGAATCTTCCTTGTCGGAAGAAGAAGAACAAAAGGAAGTTGCCAATATCTGCTTCATGGCCAACAACGACGACAACGACAATGAGGTAAGTTCTGAAAACTCAAATGATGAATTCACTTTTGATGAAATGTTTGAGGCTTTCAATGAACTTATGATTGATTTTAAACCTTTGAAAAAGAAGTATAAGTTTTTGAAAAATGATAATATTAGCTTAGCTAAAAGTAAAAATGAATTAGCTTTAGAATTTAAGAACTTAACTAATGAAAAAGAAGAACTTAGCAAAGAAAGAGATAATTTTAATCAAGAAATAGATTTGTTAAAATCTGAAACTAAAAACTCAACAAAAGATTTAAAAGATCAATTAGAAACCTTAGCTTTAGAAAAAGAATAGCAAGTTAAAGACAATGATTCATTAAAGAAAGAAGTTATAAAATATAAAGACATTGTTGAGAAATTCACCTTAAGTTCAACTAAACTAAACATGATTTTAGATAATCAAAAAGCTGTTTTGATAAAGCTGCCTAGGTTATAATACGTATAGGAAACAAAAATCTTTAAAGAATATTTTTGTAAAAGTCAATCAAAGTAATATAACTTGTTTTAAATGCAATAAAAAAGGTCATAAATCATTTGAATGCAAAACATTAAATAATAACAATAAGTTAAATGTTAAAGAAAAGAAAATATGGGTTCCGAAAGGAACAATTTTTGTTGCTACTAACCATGAAGGACTCAAGAAAGCTTGGGTACCTAAACATAAAATCTGATTATATTGCAGGAATATCTTGTAGCCAAAAGATCAAAGAAAAATGGTATCTTGATAGTGGCTGCTCAAGACATATGACGGTGACAAAGAGGAATTCATCACCCTAGAAGAAAAGAAAGGTGGAGTTGTGACGTTTGGCGATAACGATAAAGGTCAAATTATGGGCCTTGGTAAAGTTCGCATAACTCCATCTATATTTATTGATAATGTACTTATGTTGATGGTTTAAAGCACAATTTAATTAGTATAAGCCAACTATGTGATAAGAACTTTAATGTTTCATTTAAATCTTCTATTTGCATAGTATCTGATTCCATTAATGATAGCATTATATTTACTGGTTATAGACATGGCAATGTGTACTTAGTTAACTTAGACAAATTATCTGAAAGTAGTCATTGCCTAATTGCTGACAATGCTAACATAAATGATATTGGATGGTTATGGCATCGTAGATTAGGTCATGCAAGCACACACCTTATTTCAAAATTAATTAAAATGGATTTAGTTAAAGGTTTACCTAAACTAGTTTTTGAAAACAACAAAATATGTGATGCATGTCAATTTGGAAAACAAACTAGAAGTTTTTTCAAATCTAAAAATGTTGTTTCAACTTCTAGGGCATTAGAGCTACTTCACATGGACCTTTTTGGACCAACTAGAACCACAAGTCTAGGAGGAAAGAAATATGGTCTAGTGATTGTAGATGATTATTCTAGATATACTTGGGTAATGTTTTTAGCTCATAAAGATGAGACTTTCTCAATATTTCTGAAATTCTTCAAGAAAGTCACAAATGAGAAAAATACTACCATAGTATCTCTAAGAAGTGATCATGGAACAGAATTTGAAAATCATCTATTTGAAAGTTTCTGCACTGAAAATGGTATTAATCATAATTTTTCAGCCCCTAGGACTCCACAGCAAAATGGTGTAGTTGAAAGAAAAAATATGACTCTAGAAGACATGGCCCGTACCATGCTATGCGAAAGTAACCTACCAAAGTACTTTTGGGCGGAAGTTATTAACACAGCATGCTACATCTTAAATCGAGCCCTAATAAGACCAATCTTAAAGAAAACACCTTATGAATTATGGAATGAAAGAAAACCCAATATAAAATACTTTCATACATTTGGATGTAAATGTTTTATTCATAATAATGGTAATCATCTTGCATTTGTATCACAAATTGAACCAAAAACTATAGAAGAAGCTGAAAAAGATAATAATTGGATGTTAGCAATGCAAGAAGAATTAAATCAATTCACTAGAAATAATGTATGGACATTAGTGGAAAGACCTAAAAATCATTCTGTAATAGGATCAAAATGGGTCTTTAGAAATAAACTAATGAAAATGGCATAGTAATTAGAAACAAAGCTAGATTAGTTGCAAAAGGATATAATCAAGAAGAAGGTATTGATTTTGATGAAACTTTTGCACCTGTAGCTAGACTAGAAGCCATTAGACTTTTACTTGCATTTGCATGTCATATGAATTTTAACTTATTTCAAATGGATGTTAAAAGCATTTTTAAATGGTTTTATAAATGAAGAAGTTTATGTTGAACAACCACCAGGTTTTGAAGATCATGAATTTTCAAATCACGTTTTTAAATTGCACAAAGCATTATATGGTTTGAAACAAGCACCTAGAGCTTGGTATGATAGCCTAAGTAAAATTTTAATTGAAAATGATTTCACAGAGGAAATGTTGATAAAACATTATTCTTGAAAAGAAAAGTAAGGATTTACTTGTAGTACAAATATACGTTGATGACATTGTTTTTGGTGCTACTAACGATTCTCTATGTCAAGAATTTGCCAAGTTAATGCAGGGAGAATTCGAGATGAGCATGATGGGAGAACACAACTTCTTCCTTGGACTCCAAATCAAACAAAGCAAAGAGGGTATCTTTATCAACCAAACAAAGTACACAAGAGAGATTTTAAAGAAATTTGGTATGGAATCAATTAAACCCCTCGGAACACCAATGAGTCCTTCATGCAAGCTGGACAAAGATGAAGAAGGTAAAAAGGTTGATCAAAAATATTATCGAGGTATTATCGGATCCCTTCTTTATTTAACTGCAAGTAGACAAGATATTATGTTTTCTATATGTTTATGTGCTAGATTTCAATCAGAACCTAAAGAATCACACTTAATAGCTGTTAAAAGAATACTAAGATACTTAAATGGAACAAAAAATGTAGGTTTATGGTATTCTAGAGACTCTACATTAAATCTAATTGCATACTCAGATTCTGATTATGCTGGATGCAAGTTAGATAGAAAAAGCACAAGTGGTGCATGCCAATTTTTAGGAAGTAACTTAATCTCATGGTTTAGCAAAAAGCAAAATTCGGTTGTACTATCTACTGCGGAAGCAGAATATGTTGCAGCTGGAAGTTGCTGCGCTCAAATCCTATGGATTAAGAGACAACTTGAAGACTATGGTATCACACTTGATAAGACACCTATAAGATGTGATAATACAAGTGCAATAAATCTAACTAAAAATCCAATTCAACATTCAAGAATAAAGCATATTGAAATAAGATATCACTTTATAAGAGAACATGTAGCCAATAATGAAATTTGTCTTGATTATATGAATACTGAAGAACAACTTGCAGATATATTAACAAAACCCTTAAGTGAAGAGAGATTTTGTTATCTTAGAGGAGAATTATGAGTTTGTGATCCTTTGGAATAGTTTTCTGAAACTCTTAAGGATATCTATCTAGATTTCATCATCTTCTTGAAAAATCTTGATATTTCAATAAGAAAATCTATCTAGATCTTGATTCATTGTTTCCCCAATTGCTAAAGATCTTTAATCTATAATTTGATGATTAATTTGAATAGTTTCAAATCCTTGAAACTTAATTTTTTATCTCTGAAACTGTTAGAGTCGACTCTGACAGTTTGTGGAGTCGACACCTGAGTTTTTGATGTTCTATCTAAGTGATTAGAGCCGACTCTGGCTTTTGTGGAACCGACTCTAATACGAGCGCTGACAGATTTTCTGGTTCGGAGCCGACACCCAGTTTTCGGGAGTCGACTCTAAGTCGAGCTAGGTCAAAAATAAAAAGGCGGAGTCGATCCCCAATCATTTCATTCGTCTCCTAAACCTATCCAAAGAACTCCAAAACCTTTCCAACTTCCCCAAATCTACTCAAAACCCTTGATTAATCTTCCAATCTTCTCAATGGCACCTAAGAGGCGTGGATTCGTCGGTAGAGCATCCGTTCCAACGAAGAGACGCACTGTTCGGAGGCAACCTTCGCCTTCTTCCTCTTCGGCCACTCAAGAGGATTCCCCTCCTTCACCATCTTCACCAAAGGTTGATCATTTAGCCGGTAAGACCATTACCACTGGGAGAAAAGTAAACTTTGATTTATTTGAATTGGAAGGGTTCTCTATTGGAAGAAATTTGAAGGAAATGGGTTGGGAGAAAATTTGCTCACTTGATTTACCCACTTATCCTGCTTTAGTAAGAGAGTTTTACAACGGATTAAGCAGAGGAGAAGGTGGATTAACAAGCATAGTAAGAGGAACAAGAGTGACAATTACCTCGGAGATTCTAGGAAACCTATTAGAAATGCCCACAATCGGATTGATGGAATATCAACATGAGGATAGAAGTGGAGCATTGACAAGGATGCTAGGGAGAGATGTGACTGAGTTTGAAGAAATATTTGCAAATCAGTTGAACCTAGAACTCAGATTACTTCATAATATCTGTGGAAGAATCTTATTTCCAAAAATTGGGAGATTCGAGTATGTCTCGGAGCGAGACGTTCTGTTGATGGACTGCATTATAACTGGAAGGCCAGTCAATTTAGCTGGCATGATGATTGGATACATGGCAGAGGCAGCTACAAAGAAGAGATCAACACTGCCATACGGTATGATTCTGACACTTATCTTTAGAAGCCAAGGTGTGCTCATTATGGAGAATGAACCTTTAAGAAAACTGAGACACACTGAAACTTCACGGAAACTACTCCCATTCCAGCTGCCTTCACCAATCTCTTATCACCTATTTTCACTCTTGAATTGATAGACACATCCAATTTCACAAACAAGGACTTATTTCCAGTCACGTGGTTACTACAACCACTATCTAGGAACTAGATTTCATCACAACATTGTAAAGAAGAAAGGCAAGTCAAAAACAAGGTGTCACAGCTTGCTCCCTCATCTTTCTCATGGTTTTTTTTCCAAGTAATTTACTTGATTATATTTTCTGTTCCAGCAGAAGCCTTAACATGACCATATTTACCATAATGATGACATTTAAGAGGAGTTTGGAATTTGTTACCAGAATTTTGTGGAGAATTCGAATGATTTTGATTGTTGAAAGACTTTCCAGAACCTCTACATCGTCCTCTGCCTCTAAACCTTCTTCTTAAGTTACCACCCCTTTCATATTCTCTACTAGGTCTGGGAGATTGATCAACAGATATATTCTTATCACTTTCTTTTTCAGTTAATTTCACCTGAAAAACTTGTTCTGTGATGACCTCAACTTTGGTATTCAACCGTTCTTCATGGGCTTTCATGGAGCAATTAAACTATTGAATGAAAGCTATGACAATCCTTTGACTCTTCAATTGCGGCCACAATATGATCAAATTTAGGTGGTAGACTCCTCAGCACTTTTTCAACAATCATATGCTCTGACAAGTTTTCTTCCAAAGAACTTGTTTGATTTACTATCAAACTGACATGGTGAAAAAATCCTGAATTGATTCTGTGTTCATCAAACGAGATTTAAATTCCCTTCTTAATGTTTGCAGTCTCACCATAATCACTTTATCAAAACCTTTAAACTCCTCTTTCAAAATATCCCATGCATTTTTTGATCTGGTTGCTCCGATAATTTTTGGAAAAACATCTTCATCCACAGCAGTTTGAATAAAAAACAAAGCCTTGCTATCTCTCTTCTTATTTTCCCTCAACTCGGCTCGTTGTGCCGCAGTAAGTCTTTTATCATCTTCATTGAATCCACTTTCCCCCAAGAGCCACAACTCATTCGACATAAAGAGTGTCTTCATCTTCAAACTCCACGAGTCATAATTCTCTGACTTGAGAATTGAAAGCATTTGTTGTGAAATGCTGACCAAACTCATACTTGTTGCCATTTTAAACCAAAACTCCAATAACTGATGTTGAGCAGACAACATATCCTTTTCCTTGCTTTGAACCAGGCTATGATACCACCTTGAAGGATCACACAAAGAAGGATGCACTCTTAAATAGAAAACAAGGATAAAGTGGACTCAAAAAGATCGTACTGATACTGTGCTGAAAAATAGAGGAAGAAAAAATAGTACATGAGAGTTTCAGCAAGAAAATTCAAACGTTCTACAGTACTTCATTTTCTACATAATCATTATCTACAAAACATAACACTTCACTTTATAAAACTACATCACACACGATGCTCAGTAACTGACACACTTCTAACATGATCACAGTAACTAAACATGGTAACACGATTTACATTTGAATCACTTCTAACATCATCTTGATTTACATTTGAATCACACTTCTAACATGGCAATGAATAGTGGATTGGACGAGCAAGAGGGTGGGAGCAGATGGCGGATTGTACAATCGAACGGGTGGCAGAGTGCAAGCGGCCGCGAGCAAGGATGTGAGCGGTGACAGCAACGGAGTGGAGATCGTCACATTGTCGGTCTCGAAGTCCCACAGGCCATGGAGGCCACAAAGGAAGAGGAAGGGTCATGGGAACGGTTGGCGGATTGGATGAGCGAGAGGGCGGCGGAGCACAGGTGGCCACGGTCCTTGGTCTTCGGAGTTGGAGTCGGATCTATGGTGGTGATCAGCTAAAACCTCTCCGCCGCCCCGGATTTCTTGGTCGTCGTTGAACCCTGATCACTCTGGGCCTAGACCGAGGTAATCGAAGCCTATGTCCTCAGCTCCATCAAGAACACTGAAGTCGGTGCGGTCTAGGCTTTCGCTAGGGCCGCGAGACGACGGAGAGCGGTCGAATGGATCGAAAAGGAGGGGAGGGAGATGGCGGGGTTTCGAAGGTCGGGGATGGGGGGAGATCAAAGGAAAAAAAATGGCCCACAGGCCACGGAGGAGGAGGAGGAGGAGGAGGTCGTGGGAGTGGATGGCGGACTAGAGGAGGGAGAGTGCAACAGAGTGCAGGCGGCCGAGGGTGAGGACGTGGGCTGCGGCAGCAAGTGTTCTCATTCTTTGCCGCTAGCATCTTGCCGTCGAAGTTGACGTTCTCATGGCGTTACCGGTTTTTTAACGATAGAAAACAAAATGAAACGATAACAAAAGTTCAGACGCTTCAAAAAAAATTTTGATAGTAGAAACTCAAAAATAAGTTACCAAACAGATGAATTTGATCGTGGGAATTGTATATAGGTTATGGGCTTACTACACTTCCCTTGCGATATGTAATTTTGGAGTAAGGAAAGAAATTTTTTAGAGAAAATTTTCTGAAAATAAAGAAAAGACATTCATTATCTAACTAATTATTAAATTAAAAAAATAAAATAAAACATTGAATTTAACTTTCATTTATTTTAAATATGATAATTTATGTTAATTCTATAATTTTATATATGGTAGGTAAAAGATGAAAATTTATTTTAAAAAAAATTCCATCCTACAATTTATTTAATTTGCAAGTCAATTTCATAGTGACTAATGTTTCAAATAAAGATGGAGCTAGTGTTCATTGATTTTTTATAGAAAAACCTGTTATCTGACGTCTTATATAGCTATGGCGTAGTCGATCGGATTCAAAAATGTTCTCAGCATTTTAATTTATACAAAATTCATTTTCAATTATATCACTTTCATTATTTGATTTTGTTTTATTTTATTTTATTATTTATTCATTCATTATATGCATGTCTCACTTGCAGGCAAGGGTTTCATCACCGAGCAACAGCAACAAAGCTAAGGACAACCAAACCAATCAGAATATACTAAGGTTGTGTTTGGTTACTACAGTAAAATATCCATATCCCAACTCTTTTTTTCGATGCTAGGAGGAAGCATCGGGATATCCGTAACCTGCCGCAGATAACGATGCTTATAAGCGTCGGCATATGCCGTATCGGACTCGATTTTTCCGACGCTAATAAAAAGCGTCTCTAACTAACGACGCTTATAAGCATCATTAAATTTATAAGCGTCGTCGTATCGCTAGTAAAAGCGTCGGCATCTAACGACGCTTATAACCGCATATAACGATGCTTATAAGCGTCGGGATATCAACCCCATCGGGATTAAAAGCCCTAGCTCCCGTTTCCTTCTCCCACGCCGCTTCGCGCTCCTCTCTGTGCCCTAGCTCTCTCTCGATTTTGCTCCTCCCCCGATCATCTAGCTTCATCGCTCTTGTCCCTTCTCCCTCCCGATTTTTGGCCTCCCACGATATCGTGCCCTAGCTCTCAGTTCGAGCAGAGCAGCCTTGTCCCTTCTCTCTTTAATCCATCGTCATCGCACACGATATCGTCCGCCCGTCTCACCGGAAGCTGCTAGAACTTTGACGCCGTACGTGAGAGAGAGAGAGAGAGGGAGGAAGAGAGTATCATAATATCAAGGTAATTTTGATTCCATTGTTCATTTCTTTCTCTTTGTTCGTTGATTGATTATGGTTTATCTGCCTTGTGGTGTTTAGATGTTTGGGATCGTATTCTTTTTGTTGATTTCTTGTGATCTGGTTCAGGTATGTGGGTTATTTGGTATGTAGGTTATTTGGTTGGGGATGAAACAGTAGAGGTTTGCGATTGCTGTGTGATTAGTTGTTTTCCTACAATGATAAAAGTTATGGCTTATTCTCTGTAGTTCTTTCTACATTTCTTACAATGGGAAGCTAAGTTCATGAATCATTGGGCCAGCCATTTTGAACGTAGCTTTCAAAATACATTAATTAAATCCTTTTGAAAACCATTATTTTACTTAAATTTCTCTCAATCATTCATTTTGTATGGATACGGTTCATTAGATTTTTAGCTGATGCTATTAATGAATAACAATTTTAAATGTAAAATAACCATATGGTCCTTTCCACTTTAATATTTTTGAAAAATTTATATAAAAATATATATAATATTTTCAATGCAAACATAATGTTAACATGAAAGGATAATAGTGTCATATAATACTCAAAATGGTTATTTATTAACATCATCAGCTAAAAATTTAATGAAAAACAGGGTGATTTGAGGGATGCATGTGTAAGTAATAATTTTGGAAGCGTAAATTTGTAATAAGCCATATTTGTAAGGGTATGTATGAAAAAAAAGGATTTAATTAATGTATTTAATTTAAGTTCATGAATCATTTAGCATGTACGTCATCAACCTCCAAAGTTTTGAACATCATGTCAAAAAGCATATATGATCAAACCTGTCATATCATCTCCTACAAGGTTATTTTGCATATTACCATATCTAGGATCAGACGAGGAGGGTTGATTACTTGATAACGGCAACATACATTGTCCATGAAAAACCCACTTAGTATAACCTCTTGAAAAACCCTTCCATATCAAATGTTCTTCAACTTTGTGGATCTAAATATAAATTATTAACACATCGCTGATATGGACATAAAATCTTTCCATTCAAACTACTTTTATTCATACCAAATTTAATGAAACCACGAACTCCATCTAAATATTATGTGGTATTTCTCGGTTTATTTATCCAACTTTTATCCATTGTAAGATAAATGATCGATAAACAACCAACTTTTATCCAATATCCTGCACAAATTTCATCATCATAAGTATTCAACATTAGTAGCATAGGCATATGTCAGAATAAATTAACTTTTAGGTATTTTAATTTGAACACAACTGAAATTAAAACTTGAAAAGGTCATAGCTTCAACTAAAGCAAAACTGATAGTTTTTATTCACATTGATCAAACAAGTAGTATTTTATTATTAGATGGTAGAATTACTAGTTCATAAATGAACTATAGTGAAGTTGTGCCGATAACTTTCACCAATATTCTTTTTTTTTGTGCCAAAGCTAGGGCCCTTTATTATTTATAAGGTACTCACTGAAATTGACCTTGACACCACTAAAACTGACACCCTGATCATCCTTCACAACATTGTCTCAAGAAGTACTACTGCAACACTCCAATACTCGTAAAACAATAGCTAATACAAACCAGACCACATAATAGAATAATTGTCATAATGGTCTAGCTTGCCAATCTTATTAATGAAATAAAATATCTCAGAAAGATAATAGGGCTTTTCATGTCGAGACAAAAATCCAGAGGAACAGTGAAGAACTTCGTTTATTCAACAGACAAAAATGTGATTTTGGCTCTCTACAAATGGTGCAAAAATTGGGTGGGTGGTGGGGAGGATGGGGGGTGATCTAACCCTTCTCCTATAAAATCAGCTCTTGATGGAAGATATTTGGAAATGTACACCTGGATGTAGCAAACTTGAGGCCCAAAATTTATTATTCCAACCAAGATGGAAGCATCTCCTTTTCCCCTCAAAACGCATCCAATCCATTGAGTAAATAAACAAAAGATCAAATGGGTCCATGAAGGACTATTGCACGTCATTGTGAACAAAAATTTCTATGCATGTTTATGGAAGTAATATTATTTGCATGATCATGAATGACATTCTGTTTTTGGTTTCTTTTAAATTTTCTTCATCTTCTCCTCTTCCTCCAGCGAAGCCTATTTTGGCTCCTCATTAAAAAAAAAAAAAATACCCTACTATTTTGATTGTTGTAGCATTGTGTCACAGAAGATAAAGTTGGTCCTAACAATGAATTTGTATAGATTTTGTCACGTTTTCCATCGAGTTGGACCTCTCCCAAGTCCCAACACTTCATAATTGGAAATGGGTTCCTCCCGAGTCTCTTCTTTTTACTAAAACCAACTGTGTTCACGCCAAGGTTAAACTCGGCTCCTACAACTACTTGATAGACTTTATTCTGAGAAGTGTTCCCACTCCCCTTTAGGCCTTGATCAGGGACTGGTCTACTTGCTACCAAGAAGCGGGCTTGGTAGAACAGTCCTATTACTGGGCCCCAAGCCATGAACTCGGCTAGCCCTTCTCAAAAAAAAAAAAAAACTCCACAAGGTGGGCCTGAAGTTGTTTCTAGGTGTTCCAGACTCTATCATAATAACTTTTTTTAGGACAAATCCTTTTGCCGCGGTGCACAAAGATCTTTCCCATTTCTTAAACTTATGGGAACCTAGTGAAATGAAACAGTGAAACCGTCCTGTTCCTCTGTCTGAGCGTTCAAAGAAGATTAAAAAGAAGCTGATCAACTGATGACAGCCCTATGCTAGATGATTTAGAAATTAGTGAATGGAGTAGAAATTAGTGAAATCAAAATCTAATAAAGATATACAGAAGAATCTGGCGTTCCATTGAAGGATAAATCATTCCAAAGATTATAAAAAATTACAAGCAACCAAACCAGACCTCATCCCCAACCAAATAACCTACATACCAAATAACCCACATACCTGAACCAGATCACAAGAAATCAACAAAAGGAACACTATCCCAAACATCTAAACACCACAAGGCAGATAAACCATAATCAATCAACAAACAAAGAGAAAGGAATGAACAATGGAATCAAAATTACCTTGATATACGAGACTCTCTTCCTCCCTCTCTCACTCTCTCCTATACGGCGTCAAAGTTTGAGCAGCTTCTGGTGAGACGGACGATCGATATCGCGTGCGATGACGATGGATTAGAGAGAGAAAGGACAAGGCTGCTCTGCTCGAATGGGAGCTAGGGCACAATATCGTGGGAGGCAGAAAATCGGGAGGGAGAAAGGACAAGAGCGATGAAGCCAAATGATCGGGGGAGGGGGAAAATCGGGAGGGAGTTAGGGCACAGAGAGGAGCACGAAGCGTGGAAGAAGGAAAATGGGAGCTAGGGCTTTTAATCCCGATGGGGTTGATATCCCGACATATATAAGCGTCGTTAGATGCTTAGCGTCGGAAAAACCGAGTCCGATACGGCATATGCCGACGCTTACAAATTTAACGACGCTTCGTTAGCTGCCGATGCTTTTACTAGCATCGGGAAAATCGAGTCCGAGATGACATATGCCGATGCTTATAAGCGTCATTATTTATTAGACGCTTATAAGCGTCGGCAGGTTATCGGATATCCCGATGCTTCCTCCTAGTGTCGGGAAAAAAGAGTTGGGATATGGATATTTTACTGTAATGAGCTAAGGGAGGACATTAAAGCATGTGATGAAATATAGATAAGCCTCTTAGGTGCTGTATAATCATTAAAAAGGTTAATGTCAGTTTCATGGCAGATCTAAGATATCATCTATGGTATGGACAAAGGATATTGGGATATTAAGAGGCAGCATTAGCATATATGGATATTAGGCATACCATATTTACTTGATAAATGGATATTAGGCATACCATATATGCCTAATATCCAATTAAAAAGGTTAATGTCAGTTTTCGAGTTCTGACATGCATGCAGTACCCCAGCTAAGTTGCAATATAGAAAGAAATAGTCTAAACCACGAATTTCGTTCACCTGCATGTCGTCTCCATTCAATTTGATTAGTAACTTGACTGCTACCTGTGTTGCCATGCCAAGCTTGGGTTCACAGATTGGTATCAATGTCTTTCTTTGATATATAGTGTGATAGAAGAATATCAGCTCCTTTTTATGTATGTTGCACTAGATACAGCTGCTGTGCCCCCCCACCTTGTAGTTTTTCCTTGATTCAAATTTTTGCTCTCAAACAATGAGGATTTCACTTCAGAGAGGAACCATAATAGCTATAGTATGTGAGATTCAATTTTGTGAACAAGGAACTCTGTGCTTTTTTTTTTTTTTTTTGTGGGGGATGGGATATATGATTAAGAGATTGTAAACAGTGGAGGCCGAGAGTAGCAAGGACTTGGTGGATTCCTGTTGCTTTGTTTGGGTATCACTTTTTCTTTTCCACGTTTCTTAAACTATATATTATTCCATCTATCTCTTGTTTTGGTACACGCATCAGAACGGCTACAACAGCTGATGCAATCAATTATTGGGGTGGAGAAATTAAGACGACCGTCCTGTAATTGTCAACAAGGACAGGTATGGCCATGGGAGTGCTCTCTGCTGGAAAGCAGCTGCACTCATGTTGGTGCTGGTGGATAGGACTTCAAATTAAGGCTTCATGGCATTACTCTCTATCACAAATGCCAGGATTTTCTCCTGGCTCTCTCTTCCTCCAAAGGCCAACCATCAACATCTCTCTATGATGGATGATGAAGAACTTGTCCAACTTCAGGAAGGGTACAACTTGGGTAAAATTTTCTAAGCCTTCCATGGTGATATATATATATATATATCCTGGAAATGTGGAGGGAGGAGAGGGCGTGTGTGATCTTGTTTTAACCCATGTTTAATAATACTATGAAATGCCAGCATCTGTGAAGCACTCCAATCCACAGACAACCAACATAGCGAGGAAGAAATCCAAAGGCAACCTACAAACCGTGGAAGAAAGATCCAACTGAAGCTATAGTAGATTGGCTTCCTTGTGAGCATAAGGCCGTAGGTTGTGGCAGAATTCCATTGTTTCAGTGCCCACCGTTCAGCCATGAGCAGACAAATTAAGTTGGATGCAAAAAAATATTCTTCACTGTTCAAAAACATGTTGGTGCCTAATATCCATCATTAACATTAATATCCATATATGCTAATGCTGGATCTATTCCCCTGTGGTTACTGTTGGCAGATGCCTTCTTCCAACAATGTTGATACCAAGTCTCTCAAGAGGAAGTAATAAGTTATATTTTGAATCAAACTCTTATAATGGATGGTCTAATATTATTTTAAACTGATAGTAAGTCTCTAATTTGTTTCCTTGAAGGTGACACTTAAATAGCACATATTACCATATGAGCTATCGAATTCATTGAAATAATGATTGAATTTATCAAATGCATCTAACTTTACAAATTGTATAATTTTTTTTAGATGGATGAGCATGAGTGGAAACCCGGTGAGGTGAAGTTTTATCGGATGACTCGTAGCACTTTTGTCAAAGATGAGTCGAGAGACATTTATGTAATTATTTATTATAATTTATTTCGTACAACAATTTTAATTTGATTATATTATTTAGTAAGATCTAACTAATTTATGGACGCTTTTAATACAAGAAAGAGCTACATCTCTTATTGATGAGCGTATGACTTTACAGCATCCACACTTCGCATCGAGGCCGAGGTATTTACAGAGCTGATGGGACCGGAGCGCTACGGTTGAGTGAGGGTTATGGAGTTGGAGTTACCCTCACTCAGCGTGATGCTACAGATGCTGTTCATGATACACGTGTTTGCAGACTTGAATATGCGATTGAGGAGATGCAACGTCGAGTGCTGCAGTGATTGAGGAGATGCGACCGAGGAGTGCAGCCGAGAGAGCAGCTACAGAGCATTGATGGATTCAATGAGAGAGCATATTGAGCGGCTTACATCTCTCGTACAAACGGTTGTTCCACATCAGATAAATACATATATTATTAAATATATATTTTATATTAAATTAATTATTTGTCTAATATTCATTGATAGTTTCACAAATTAAATTTTTTATTTTTCTTATAGGCTTCTAGAGCATCAGATCCTCGCGGATAGGGTGACGACCTTCCTCCTGGAGATCATTGACCGTGGCTTTTTTTTTATTCATTTCATGTATCTTTAAATTTTGTGAAACTTTAAATTGTAACACTCTCTTAATGTAATGAAATTTTAATTTGAATGTGAAGAATGTGTGCAATGTGATTTTTTTGTTATGATTGCATTGTATATAATAAGTTTAATATAAATTTTATCTTAATTGCATAGGTTTAAATATAACAGGTTTAATATAAATTTTTTTAACCTTTATTCTTTATTTTATTTATAAAAAATAGAATATGCCTAAAAGCATCGGCAACTGTTAGCATTTTAGTCTTTAAAGCGTCGGGACAAGTTGATCATTTTAAAGTCGGTATGATCAACGCAGTCCGACTCGGCGCGTCATTGCACTTTAAAGTGTTGGAATATCTTATTGCATGTGTTGGGACAATTGAACTTGCCGACGCTTTAAAGGACCGATGCTTTAAAAAGCGTCAGCGAATAACGTCGCTCTGCCGATGCCTTTAAAAAGCGTTCAGCAAATGACATTTTTAGCGTCGAAAAATCATAAATTTGTTGTAGTGGGTGCATCCCCATATAATCTTGAATGATAATGTGGATTACCTATAAGATAGATTACCTAGTAATGTTGATTACTATGTTTGTTATGCACAAGTAATACTATAGTAATATGGATTACTGTGTTTGGTACGGCACATAGATTACCAATCATATAACATCAAATTCTCAAAATACCCTTAAATTAAATTTATTAAAAATATATTATTATATATTTGATTTAAAAAATTATATTTATAAATAATAATATTTTAAAAAATTATATTTATAAAAATATTTTAAGCAGTCAATGGTGGAGATCCGTGCTCCGACTTCACTGTGGAAGAGGGCATGGCTCGAAACCTTTCATGTGGAGGTTCCAGTGAGAATAAAAGAGAATGCAAGTAGAAAGCAATCAAAGGCAGAAAGGATAATTTTATTAAAAAAATAATTTATCAGATTTTCATATTTTTGGTAATGTTGATAACCACTCCTTCCTCGTGAGGTAATACAAATTACTACTATTGTCATTCAAAATACATACCAAACATAGTTATTTATGAGTCCCTTTTAAATTACCGGTAAAGTAACCAGATAAGAAACGTCGTGACAAAGGAAATCTATGTCACCGACGTAGATGACTCCAAATTCAGGTTAAGGTGAGCCAAAAAGAGATTATTCTTTTCATTCCTTCTATCGACTTCTAAATTCAGGTTCCGCATCAATGTTGAGCAAAATACAAACCATTAAGGTGAGAGATCAGCAAAAAAAAATGAAGATATTTAAATATATTCTTTGAAAAATATTCGAGTTAATAGAAAAAAAAAATAAAAAGTCAAACAAATGAATCCACGGCTATTGTAGAATCCATTTGTAAATCTATAATTGGGAAACATAATAAAGTTTGGAATTTCTTTCACTTATTATAAATTATATCAAAATTCATAAATAAATTTCATGGTAACAAGGAATGAAAATTTTTTGGACTAAATTTTTTCTAACAAAGAAGAAGGAGTTAATTCTCTAACTAATTGTTAAACAAGGGTAATTTAAAAAATACTGGATTTAATTTTCATTTATTTCAAACATGAAAACTCATTTTAATTCTATAGTTTTATATGTATGATGAGTTAAACTTATTTACAAAGAAATTCCATTCTATAATTTATTTAATTTGGAAATCTATTTCATAGTGATTAATGTTTCCAATGAAGTCTTAATATGATAGTGTGTTCTTTGATTTATTTTTAAAAAAAAAACTGTTATCCGAACGTCTTATTTAGCCATGGAGCATTCCTCGATTCATAGATGTTCTCACCATCTTCTTTGTTTTTTTTGTTGAATGAAGTTGACTTTTTGGGACCGTAACTCTCAATTTATATAAAATTTATTTTCAACTTCAACTACATCACCTTCGTTATCTTATTTTATTTATTTATTTATGCATACGTGATGCATGTCTCACTTTAACATATAGGATTTTCAATAAATAATTTATTACATAAAATCAAATATAACATACTTACTTGATGCTGAATTCATCACAATAGATAGACTTGAGATTTGAAGCCTCTTTTGAAAATAGCAGATAACTTGGATGGATTTTTTAAACTTCTAATCTTCTTAAGTGGATTACCAACTTTAATGGCTTTAACTTTCAGATCATTAATACCCGATTAGATGAAAGGACGATGGCCCTTTGCCTTCCAGTAAACCGTATATGGAAACGATGGTGGCCCTTCACTTTCCATGTAGAGGCGCCAATTGAAGAAAGAGGAGATAGAAGGATGGTGGCCCTTCGCCTTCCAGCTAGATTAATCTAACATTGTTCACCATAGTTTATGGCATTAATATTTAATAACCTAAACATTACGAATGCAAAATTAAATTTCATAATGCCATTCATAATAAGAGTTATAACGGTCACACAATACTCCCTCTCATATACTCGTCACATAATTTATATATAAATAACTTAATATTCACTTAATTGTCTTAAAACACATTAATTTTTTTTTTCAAAACATTTCAAACATTAAGCGTATACAAGAATAAGAACAATAAATAATTGAATAAAACCAGAAACGTATCATATTAATGAGCTCAAGAGTGTCATAATAATCAATCTTCAATACAACCAAGACCCATTCTATTTACATGTTCTTTAAATATCTTTGGTTGTAAACCTTTAGTTAAACAATCTGCAATCATAAGATCCATATTAATATGTTCAATGTACACTCTTTATTTCTAAACCTCCTCTTGATAATAAAGTACTTTAATTCTATATGTTTAGCACCTCCAAAATATTTATCATTTTTTAGAAGAAAACTGTCACAAAATTATCACAATAAATTTACAGCGGCTTGATAATGGTGTCGACAACCCCAAGTCCTGAAATGAAGTTCCGTAACCATAATGTGTGAATTGTAGCTTAGGCTATAAACTCTGCTTCCAAAGTGGAAGAGGCAATGATAGATTGTTTGACACTTTTCCATGAAATTGCCCCTTCTTCAACTGGAACACATAGCCAAATGTTGACTTTCTACCATTAACACAACCAGCAAAATCTGAATCTGAATATCCAATCACTTCCAACCGATTGGACCTTCTAAATGTGAGTATATAATCCTTAGTTCCTTGAAGGTATCTCATCACTTTCTTTGCAGCTTTCCAATGATCAATATCAGGGTTACTCTGATATCAGCCCAACATCCCAACCGCAAAGCTAATATTTGGTCTTGTGCAAGTTTGCAAATACATCAAGCTACCCATAGCAGAAGCATATGGAATAGATTCCATATGCTTATGCTCTACATCATTCTTTGGACATTGCATAAGACTAAATTTATCCTCTTTTGTATTGGAACAATACCTGCTGAACAGTTGTTCATTTTAAATCTCTCAAGAATTTTCTTGATGTAAGCTTTCTGAGACAACCCTAACAATCCATATGATCTCTTTCTAAATATTAAAATTCCAATCACATAAGATGCCTCTCCCATATCTTTCATCTCAAAATTCTTAGAGAGAAAATTGTTAGTCTCATACAAGATTTCTAAATCATTAGCAACAAGCAAAATATCATCAACATATAGAACCAAAAATATAAACTTACTTCCACAAATCTTCCGGTAAATGCACCGATCAACGATATTTTTATGAAAACCAAAAGATGTAATAATATTATTGAATTTAATATACCATTATCTGGAAGCTTGTTTAAGTCCATATATCGATTTCTTAACTTTACACACCATATGACCCATTTCTTCCATGGAAAAACCTTTAGGTTGATCCACATAAATTTCTTTCTTTATATCCCCACTAAAAAAAGGTTGTTTTAACATCCATTTAATGTTACTCTAAATCTTATTGAGCTACCAAAGCTATAATGATTATTAATGAATCTTTCTTTGAAATGTGTGAAAATGTCTCTTTATAATCAATGCCATCCTGCTGAGTATAACCCTGGGCAACAAGTCTAGCTTTAAAACGTTCGATATTGCCACTTATGTCACGTTTGGTCTTAAAAATTCACTTGCATCCAACTTTTTAGAACCTTCTAGCAATTCGATAAGATCCCAGCCATTGATTTTAACTCATCTTTCATAGCATTAATCCATTTATCAGACTTATCACTGTTTTCAGCCATTGATTTTAACTCATCTTTCATAGCATTAATCCATTTATCAGACTTATCACTGTTAATGGCTTATGAAAATTAAACATGATCTTCATCAATGCCACAATCAAAATTGACTCTTGCAAATAAATCATATAATCATCTAAAATAGCTGATTTCTTATCCTTACAAGTTTACTTAAAGCTATTCCACATGGTTCATTTTTGTCAGCTATCTATCGGTAAGTTAGGCTCTTCATGGGGTACTTCTTCATTCAAACATTGTTCATTATTGTTTTGTTCTTGCAATTCTGGAACAATGTATAAAATAATTGTGGATGTAGGAACATTTATGGGTAATAAAACATTAACCCTTAATTCATTGATATCCATAATCTATTTGTCAGCACTCCCACTAACTTTACCATTTTCAATGAATTTGGCATTGCCTGTCTCAATAATTCTAAAACTATGGTTTGGACAATAAAACATGTACCCTTTGGATTTCTCTAGGTAACCAATAAAGTAATCACTAATAGTTCAAGAATTCAATTTTTTTCATGTGAATTATACACTCGTGTTCTGCTGGACAACCCTAAGCATGCATGTATCTTAAACTAGGTTTTCTTTCAGTCCATAACTCAAAAGGAGTTTTAGAAACTGCCTTAGTAGAAGTCATATTCAGTAAATATACTACAGTTCTAAGGGCATATGTATACAAAGATTTTAGTAACGAGGAATTACTTATCATACTCCTAACCATATTCATTAATGTTCTATTTTACCTTTCTGCCATACCATTTTGTTGAGGTATACCTGGCATAGTATACTGTGTACATATGCCATGTCTTTTGAGGAACTTTGCAAATGGATCTGGATGATGTCCTAATTCATCATACTTTTATAATACTCACCACCTCTATCAGATCTTACTATTTTTACTTTTCTGTCTAGTTGCCTTTCAACCTCTTTAGTAAATACCTCAAGGGAATTTACAACTTGAGATTTTTCTTTAAGCAAATAGACATATCCATAACATAAAAAATCATCTATAGAGGTGATAAAAAACTTTTCTCCATCAAAAGATGGAGTATCAAAAGGTTCACATATATCAGTGTGTATAATTTCAAGAAGCTGAGTACTTCTTGTATCTCCTTTCTTATTATGTTTGGTTTGCGTTCCCTTAATGCATAAACCAAGATTAGTAAAATCTAGGTTTGATAGAACCTAATTCTTTACTAATCTTTGTATCCTTTCTTTGGATACATGACCCAAACGTTTATGCCATAAGTAAGAGTTTTCATTTGCCATACTACGTTTAATTCCAATATTTTGATGAACACATATCAGGGATGCAGAAAAATTATCATCAAGTTTCAATTTATATAAAACATTGATCAGAATTTTAGAACCAATAAATGAACCATCTTTATTAAATAAACTGAAACATCATTTTTTAATCTTAAAACTAAACCCATTAATATCAAGTTTCAAAACAGAAATCAAATTTCTAGGAAGTGAAGGGACATAGAGAGTTTGTAGTAGATTCAGGTGATGTCTGGTATCTAAAGTAGGACGATAAGTCTCTATACCTTCAATTGGGGCATTCTCTCAACAAAAAGTTCTCATTTAGGTTTATGCTCTGAATTATATTTAAAACATGAGTAGTGGCACCAGAATTCAACCACCAAGTGTTAAAAAGAACTTCAGATAAGTTTGATTCAAAAATTAGAGAAGCATAATGAAAGATACTTTTCTTTTCGAACCAAGCTTTTCGTTTCAAACAATCTTTCTGATAATATCTTTCTTTCTTACAAAAGTGACATTTATCTTTCTTCCTTTCTTTTTATCATTATCAGCAACCTGTGTTACTTTAGTGGATGCTTTATTCTTAAATTTCTAGGATTTTGGCTTGATAACTTTACCAGCTCCTTGACCCACTAGGTTTATTGAATGAACCCCTAGCATTTTTAATCTGTTTCCTCTTGAGTAAGCTTACTGGCCAATTCATTAACATCCAACTTATCCTTAATAGTGTTATAGTTAATTTGAAAAGGCCCATACTCTTGAGGTAATGAGTTCATAATGAATTATACCGGAAAGGAGTCATCCATAGTCATTCCCAGGGTCTTAAGTCTTGCTATAATATTAGTCATATCAAGGACATATTGCTGCATACTTTGCGATCCATCATACTTCATGGTCGTAAGTTCAGCCATTAGTGTCCTTGCAAGTGAGTGGAATGAAAGCGCTCTTCCACAAGCTTAAGATATTCTTTAGCTGTTACACTTTCTAAAAGAGTAGACTTAATATTGTTAGCAATTATCATTCGCATGAAACCAAGATATAATCTATTAGATTTGTCCCATGCTTTATGTTTTAACTTCTCTGCCTCACTACTCATATCAGAAATGTCAGTAGGCTTTTCTTCTAATAGTGCCAAGTTAAGATCCAAGACACCTAAATGGAAATTGACTTGCTCACGGCATTCAGAGAAGTTTAAACTTTTAAAGATAGAAGCATGTGGATGAAGAGAAACAGCTGCAAAACATAAATGCTCAAATTTAGATAATTAAATATAAAATATATTATAGATTTTCTTTGGGTAAATACAAATATATATATATATACATCATTATCATAATTAGAATGCTATCTTTGGATATCCATATTATATTTGATAAGAGAATATTAGATTTCCTCCTTTAGGTTTGTTACTTATAGAATATCAATCCACCTTTGGGCAAATTCTTAATTTTTAACAACCAACAAATCTTTCTGATTAAAACAGCAGCATTCTATAAATTTTATAAATTATAGGACTGAATATAAACTAGTTTGACCACTTTGGTGACTAACTAACTAATTTAATCTTGATGTCATATAACTAAATAATAATACTAATTTTATTAAAAATCTCTTTATAGACTCATACAACTGTATATTTGATTGCTAAGGATATGGATAATCCAATCTAATTGATGATGCCAAAGCTTGAGGTGAAGGACGTCAATTAAAGAAAGGGCCCATGTTCCTAAAAAGCTCCCTCTTTTCTTGGCTCAAGATAAAATTCTTAATCACCGATTTTCTAACCCACTAATACATATGTGTTCTTGCTGGTATTTCTTTAAAGCTTGGAATCTAGGTTGCAAAATCCAAATTTTACCATCCCTTCCTCACAAGGGTTCAGGTATGACTGTGAGATTGTTTGACAGATTGATACGGAACATATATATATATATATATATATATATATATATATATATATATATTAATGGCCAATAATACAATCAACCAAAACTTAAAAGTTCATCGTCAATTCATTTTGATGCAAAATTAATCAATCATAATATATGAATAAATTATTTATTTTAAAACCTTGCTCTGATACCACTTGTTAGCATGTAATATCTTCAATAAATAATTTGTTACATAAAATCGAATATAAAAAACTTACGGAATTCATCATAATAGTAGATAGACTTAGACTTGAATTTGATTGGGTTTTGACGGCCTAATAAGATTTTTAAACTGCTTACTTTCTTAAATAAAGAGAGGACCAATTATATATACATAGATAACATTGTATTTCTATTAAATACCAACTTTAATGGCTTTAACTTTCGGACCATTAATACCCGGTGGCCCTTCCGCATACGAGGCGCTAATTTGAGAAAGAGGAGATGGAAGGATGGTGGCCCTTCGCCTTCAGCATGTGAAATATAGATTAATCTAACAGCAACGATTGCATCACCTAGCAAGAAGTAGAAGTCAGCCAAACCAATAATAATTTGCCAAAAGATAACGCATGAAGCAGTCAGGCTCCTAAGCGGGTGGATCCACCGAAAATAAGCGACTGCACGACTGAAGAGTTTTTGGGACCTCAAAGGTTTGCGGCACGGCATGATTGCTTGCATTATATTACCAATGTTTTTGGCAAACTTGTGGCAAATGTAGAACCTCCATGTCATCACTCATAACTAGTCCGTAAGTTTTCAAATGAAGTCTTAAATATCTGTAAATTTTTAATTAAAATCTTAACTTAAATAGTTCTGTTGGTTTTCTTTTAAAGGAAAAATAAAAATAAAAAGAATAAATAAAAAAATATAGATCCGTGTTTCATGATTTAAACATTATCAAAATAGTTCTTTGTGGCTTAAAATATTATACTTAGCTACCATGTACTTTAAATTTTATCGAATTACACACCATATGATTTTACAATAACACTTAACTACTATATATTTTAAAATATTATCAAATTACACTAATGTTAAAACTTGATTAGATTTAATATATATGAATACATAAGTATAGCATTTTAAACTGCATGAATGTATTCTATAGTATTTTAAAATACATGATAGTTAAGTTTAACTATCCAGTCACATAAGTATAATTTGATAAAATTTAAAGTACATTCTAGTTAAGTGTAACATTTCAAATCATAAGGCTCTAACTTAATAGTGCTTAAACAATATATAGAATACTTATTATTGTCACGGAAATCCGTTCTCCGACTCGGGTAGGTTCGAACTCCGATCTCGACGTCCGGGATGGAACCTGCAAGATAGTCCGCGCTCGCAGAGGATTTTCTTGGGGTTGTCCTCTGCGGGCGACCCTCCGACGCCCAATCAGTGGAGATTCTCAGCAGATAGATGTGAGGAGAAGAGCGTACCTGAGAGGTTGAAGTGTTATGGTATTTATAGAAGATCACCTGACTTTCTGGGCGCGTCGTGGGGGTCAAAAGTTGTTATAATTTGAAACGGATTCGAATCGAGTTTGTTACAAGATCGATAGGATTTATATCTTGTCAGTTAGAGGATGGATGGTTGGGAGAGCTGGCTGATGCCTTGGGATCCCATAATTGCGTAGACTCTACTCCACTCCTGGGTATGATTCTCTATTTGGAATCTTGTTCAGTTTCAACGAATAGGGACTCTCCCGCACCGGATTCCGCAAAGGTATTTTGATTGCCATGGTTGGCATGGACGAGGAATAGCTTGGTATTTCGAAGTATAAAATGGATTGGCTCGAATGTCCGAGGAATAAGGATGGCTCGGCTCTACCAAAGAATAAGGATGGCTTTGCTCAGATGGCTGAAGCATAAGGATAGCTTGGCTCGGCCGAAGAATAAGGATAGCTTGGTTTAGATGGCCGAAGCATAAGGATAGCCCGGGTTGTCAGGGTGGTTCAACTTCATCAAAGCTGATTTGACCTTGTCACTAGAATGTTATGCCAGCAATGATGATCTCGTAAATGACATGCCGCTATTTCATCATCATTTTATGCCATGGCTCGAGAAAAAGACGCCTAGTTTATTGCAAGCTGCGGTTGTGGGAGCTCCATGTGGCGGGACTCCTTTATTTCTGGCTCCCGTATCAGGGCATTTTGTGTCTAGGGCTTTCTTTTTGAAGCACTTATTTAAAGAGGACTGGGGCGGCATTCCTTCTGCAATGCCTCTTTGTCCCTGCCGCAAAGATTTTTCGCTCCTTCTCGCTCCTTTTTTGTGCCCTTGCCTGTCTGTTCACGTCTTACCCCCTGATCAGCCGATATGAGTGGCCGAGGCGATGTTGTTTCTGAGGTAACCCTAGATGATATAGATAGAATATGTCGCTATTATAGAGTTCCCCTGGGTGTAGCCTTATGGGTGCCGAGGACCGAGCATCGGGTTTCAACCGAGTTGAGCCGAGGAGTTTTCTTCTACGAGGAGAGTTTGAGGGCAGGTCTCCGATTTCCTCTTCACCCGTTGATACAGGAGGTGTGATGAGGTTTTACAACATATGCCGAACGATGGTGGCCCCAAATAGTTGGCGAAATCTTGTTGGATTTGTCTCGATGTGCAGTCGTGTTGGGGTGGCTGCAACTCTTCCCCTATTCCGCGTTTGCTACAACCTGGTCTCCAGAAGGAGTTCTGAGTGGCCCTATATTGGCCCCCGAAAGTCATTCAAGATGATTTCCGATAACCCTTCTTTGATTAAGGGGTGGAAGTCCCGATTTCTCATCGCCGAAGGGAACATTGGCTCGGATTTTCTGAGAGGATGGGGTAGTTACGTGAAGGACCCGAGGCGCGTTTGGAGTTGAGCGATCGGGAGAAAAGGGATCTGGCTATCCTTTGCAGTGGTCAGGAGGTATCGGCTAGAACTCTGTTAGCTAAGGATGCCCTCTTCGCCGCTGGGATTAGCTCTGTCGACCCTCAAGGTAAGTGTATCCTTTTTTTCTTTTATCGCAATGGTCGGCTTGTTCGGGGTATTCCCATTTGGTTGAACCATTTTCTGTCTTTTCAGCCGAGAGGTTGACATTTGTGGGCCAGATGAGGAAAAAATTGGGCAAGCACCAAAGGGGCTCCAGCTCTGGGGACAGGCGCAGCCCCGAGAAGAGATCTCGTTCCTTCGGGCCTCGCTCGAAGGGGCCGAAGAAAGATAGCACCAGTCACGGCTCTCCCACCCCAATAAGGGAGGTAGCGGAAGCGCAAACCATGGTCGACGAGCCCCCCTACTGGAGGGGGGCAAAGTAGTAGAGGAAACCATTGGGGAGAGCTCGGGGGGAGCTATCGAGGTTTCTCCCCTCCAAATTGTAGTTGTATTAGACGACGCAGAGGAGACGTCGCCGGCACGCCTGGCGATCCCTCCACCAGATTTTTTCAATCACCAGTGGTGGAGAGCCCATTGCGTATGGAGAAGACTTCTGTTCGGATGGAGGGGTCAGAAGAGGCAGTGATGGCTGCTGAAGCTCAAGTGGAGCTACCCGTCGAAAGGTTGGTGGAGGTCATGCCTCCTCCCGCTGAAGGTCCCCCCCCCCCTCGTGGTTCCCAGGGATGTTGTGAAGGAGGTAGAAGCATCAGCAGAAGAGGAAGGAGAAGAACTATTGAGTGAAGGGGATGTTCGGGTGAGGGTTCCCTCAATAGGGGCCGAGGTATCTGAGGCCTCACACATTAGAGTTCTGGTGGAGGAATCCGAGCGGATGGCTACTCAGGTCGAAATCCCTCGGGCTGGTTCTTCGGCTACGAGCTCTTTTGTCCATGGCCCAGAGGTGGATGATATGATCATCGCCCTGATGAGGTCCGTTTTGCACACTGAGGGGAGTTCCTCGACGAACGAGCCTGTAGTCGGGACATCATTGAGGCGGCTTTTGGTCGGCTCGGGATACCACAGGATGCTTTCCTTCTTCCCGAAATCAATAATGCCACCCTCATGACGATGTCCTCGAACTACATCTCCCGGGTAAGTTATTGTGCCGAGATCACAATCCCTGATTGGTCGGTTAGGTCATAGCTTTTAACTTACATTTTCCCCGCAGATTACCCTGGTCACAAAAGTGTTGAACTGGCATTTAAACTTGGCCAATGGGGCATGCGCCCAAGCTAGGAAGGAGGCGGCCAACCTTCGGTCGAGGGTGGATTCGACTAGTCGGCTCTCTAGGGCTCTTGAGTCTACTATGGTGGATCTTGAGAAGATGACCGAGTCACGCCGAATTGTTGCCGAGATGGCCTCTCGATTTGAGGCACAAGTTAAAGAGCTCCACGAATAGTCAGATAAGGCCTACCTGGAGTTGTCTCAAATCAAGGCTAATCATGCCGAGGAATTTAGTGCCTTGCAATGGCATTTTGACAAGAGGTGGGACCAGTTGAGGGCTAATCATGTTGAGGAGAAAAATAATTTGAGCAGGAAGCTTGAGGAAGAGGAGCACAAGTGCCGGCAGCAGCGGGATCAGCTTGCTGGCCTAAAGAAGGAATTTGCTGATATGAAGAATCGGCTGAAATGGCAAAGTGAGCAGGTTGCTCGGCTCATTGCTAATCTTGACCAGTCGCGGTGAGAAGTTGGGGACAACCAGTCTTGAATTAATGACCTCAAGGAGGATCTTCGAGAAAATAAATTGGAAAAATTGCAGGCCTTGGAAAAGATCCAGGAGCTGAACAATAAGATGGCTCGGCGGGAAGAAGAGGTATGGCGTCTTCCTCTTTATTTGTTTTTTGATGTTTTTCTTTTTCTAGTGGACTCAAACATTCTAGTATTTCATAGATGGGTAGAATTGGGCTCGAGGCGCAGGAGCAGTTCAAAGCTTTAAGGGCGGAGTTGTCCGCGAGTCGCCGAATGAACCTCGAACTCCAAAATCAGTTCACTTCGGCTGTGGAGGAGTATAAAAATTCTGCGCAATTTTCTGAAGAATGTAGAGGGGCTTGTGTCGATGCATTTTGGTTTGGTGAAAAGGAGACTCGAACAAAGATATCTCAGGTGCATCCCGAATGGGATTTATCTTTTTTGGATGCCGAACACTTTGATGCTCGTGCCCCGAGGGGCGAAGAAGAGGAATATGAGGACATTCGGATGTCGATCTTGATGCTATTTTAGGCCCCAGTGAGGCCGTGGCCTCCGAGGAATGTCCTCAATCTTCTATCGAGGCATCCAAGGCTCCTCCTTCGATATTTGAAGTGGGTGAAGCGAGTCGAGCCCATTCGGAGATTGTCAAAGAGGTTCTTGGGACGGACCCGGATCTTGATTCTTGAGGGTTACTTATGTGTTTTTGTGTTCCAGATTTGTAACCTAGTCAAAAAATTTTAATGAAATGGATCCTTCGACTCCTACTTGCTTGCCTTTTCTGGATGATCTTTTTGTTGCGAGTTCTTCCAAATGGTGAATGAATCAATTCATGTTCCTGGATCGGTTTATTTCTTATGGATTGAATGTCCTGTTCATTCGGAGTTTAACCAATTTGCTTCGCTAACATAAGCTAGCTCGGTTAGAACTTAAGGAAATGTCTCGGTCGAGGCCGAGGCTTAGGCAGATAGTTCGATCCATCCGAAGTAAGAAATTGGCTCGTTTAGCCAAGGCATAAAATGGTTCGGCGCAATGTGACCAAAAATTGCACGAGTATCTTGACTAGGGTCGAGATTCGGCGGATAGCCCAGTCCATGAGAAATCGTTTCATTTTCTGCCAGGGCTGACGAGGCGGATTTATGATTCTTCGAAGGACGCTTTGTTTTTTGTGTGGGGAATTTATCCCGTTGGCCTTCTCCAACGTGGGTCTTTTTGATGTACAAGTTAAGCATTCGATCACCATTGGAGGGCATCGCTTTCACAAGGCGATTTTCCAGACCTGCTCGTATCTCAAGGGTCGGCAAGCGATTTCCTGTATTTAAGGCTCCTGATTCGAGATCAGAGGGAAATCTTTTATCATGCATCATGGCCTGGGAAATGCGCTTAGTGCGCTTTGAAAAGCGCTCTTTTCGTTCTGAAACGCCACGCGGCGGTGTGGTTAGGGTGTTTTGAATCCCGGGGCTTTCTGCTTTATTAGCTACTCCCGGTCTATTTGCCTATAAAATGGGAGGAGCGGGCCGTGTTAGGCTATCTTCCAAGACTTTCTTTTCTATGAGTGGTAAGAGTTTCCATGGCGTCTGTTTCATTGAAGTTGAGAGTGGAGAGTTCGAGCCTTCTTTTTCAAGGTTGGTTCATCCCAGATAGCTGGGGTGATAAAGAAGCTGCTGAAAAGTAGATAGTCCGCAAGGGAGGAATTCTTGGGGGTCATATGGAGAGCGCACGGGAGGCCCGTAGAGGTCATATGGAAGTGCACGTGTACGCTTCCCCTGTGGGCTTTGTCACGTACCGCGGGGGTTGTTGGAAACGCAAAGCACACGTATTCCCCGTGATTTACATGAATCTCCCCTCCCCCCTCAACTCTATTCCTCCATCTGAGGAATCTTTTGCCATGTGAAGAGGGAGTTGAGTGGTGTGTGGGTCTGCTGGCTCTATGCTTTTTATTGTTAGGAGGTGGCTATCGGCCCAGCATCCCACTTGGGGAGGAGGTGTCCTCGGCATCGACATCCATAGGTCTGTGCCCCATTTTGGATCTCTTAGTTCATCCGAGGGACCTGTAGGAGGCCGGCCTTGTTCTTTGGGATTAACCAGTGGCTTAACAGAGCTGTCCGGTCTCTCTGATTTCTGGGGTCGGATGTAAAAACATCATCTATCGACTGAAGCTGCTCAAACGAGTCTTTTATTTTACTTGTATTTCCTATGCTTTGACGCACTTGTAACACCTCTTGAGAGGTTGTATTCCTCATCGATTAACGGAATAAAGAAAGTTTTTGTTCTTTCTTCTTTTTTCAAATGTTTATAGATGTTTGCTTTTCCCTTTTGGCATGACCATGAAGTCTCGCTTGTTTTAGGTGTACCGAGTCATTCTCGGCTCGTAAACCTTCGATTGTGCTTGGGTAGCACTGCCTTCGTTAGACATTTCCATAGCATTTGACCCCCTCCAGAGGAGGCGCCGATCTCTGTTCGAGTCAAAAAAAAGAGGGGGGGGTCTAGGCGACCTTTCTGATTCACAAGATAGGCATGGCATGATAAAAAGGGGCTGAGTAGGACTTTTCCTAAGGAGAGATTTGCACAATTCTGCTAACGGGCAGAGAAAGGGGTTGCTTATTTGCGCCAAAATATGATGAGATGTATCAATTGCGCTAAAGTGTCTGGGAAATTAACCAACCTTGCCATTACTGTAGAATCGCCGGGGCCACTTGGTTTTATCCAAGGCTTCAAAGATTAACCAAAAGTTCGATTCGGCTTTGGCCGAGGGTTTTAGTAGCAAGAGACGCACTCTGGCTCTGACCGATGCTTTTGATAATAAGTGATGCACTCCGGCTCTGGCCGAGGCTTTTGATATGCACTTTGGCTCTGTCTGGGGCTTCCAATAATAAGAGATGCACTCCGACTCTGGCCGAGGCTTTTGATATGCACTTCGGCTCTGGCCGGGGCTTCCGATAATAAGAGATGCACTTCGGCTCTGGCCGAGGCTTTCGATATGCACTTCGGCTCTAGCCGAAGCTTCCAATAATAAAAGATGCACTCCAGCTCTGGCCGAGGCTTTCGATATGCACTTCGGCTCTAGCTGGGGCTTCCGATAATAAGATATGCACTCCGGCTCTGGCCGAGGCTTTCGATATGCACTTCAGCTCTAGCCAGGACTTCCGATAATAACAGATGCACTCCGGCTCTGGCCGAGGCTTTTGATAGGCACTTCGTCTTTGGCCGGGGCTTCCGATAATAAGAGATGCACTCCAGCTCTGGCTGAGGCTTTCGATATGCACTTCGGCTCTGGTCGGGGCTTCCAATAATAAGAGATGCACTCTGGCTCTGGCCGAGGCTTTTGATATGCACTTCGGCTCTGGCCGGGGCTTCCGATAATAAGAGATGCACTCCGGCTCTGGACGAGGCTTTTGATATGCACTTCGGCTCTAGTTGGGGCTTCCTTGCTTTTGACCAGCATGTCATCGACATGCACCTCCATGTTATGGCCGATCTATTCCTTGAAAACCTTGTTAACTATCCTTTAGTAGGTAGCACCTGCATTTTTCAGACTGAAAGGCATGATATGGTGACAATACGTACCTCGATCGGTTTTGAAGGTGGTCTCCTCTTCATCCTCGGGCGTCGGTTGTAGCCCAAATAGGCGTCCATGGAGGTTAGCATCGGGTGACCCGAAGTAGCGTCTATAAGCTAGTCGATCCGGAGGAGAGGAAAACTATCCTTCGGGCATGCTTTGTTGAGGTCGGTGAAGTTGACGCAGGTCCGTCACTTACCGTTCGGCTTTTTCATCATAACAACATTTGATAGCCAACTAGGGTAGTTTACCTTTCGAATGAAGTTAGCCTTGATTAGCTTGTCAACTTCCTCCTCAATGGCCTTCTGTCGCTTCAGGGGCGAAGCTCCTTTTCTCCTGCTTAACGGGCCAGGACATCTCATCCATATTGAGACGATGGATGAGATCGTCTGGGCTGATCCCCGGCATATCAGAAGAGGACCAATCGAGCATTTTTTTTTCGATTAACTCCTGCCAAGGCTTTTCTTCCAGCTGCGATCCAATCTTTACGGTTCGGTCGGGCCGAGCTTCGCTCTGCGGTATTTTCTTTGGCTGGCTCTCCTTGACGCTCGGCAAAATTCTTCCGAGTGGTCTGCTTGTTAACCTCGGGCAGTTTGGACCGAAGGCTGGTGACGAAGCATTGCCGAGCTCTACCTTGGCTTCCTCGAACTCCCCCAATTTCCTATTCGGTTGGGGATTTTATGACTAGATGCGGGATGGAAATAGCAGCTCTCGAGGACATCAGGCCTGGTTTTCCAAAGATTGCGTTGCAGGGCGACCGAGGCTTGGTCACCAGGAAACCCATGCGAATAGCGGTGACATAGGGCCAAATTCCTGCCCGGACCGTTAAGTTCATAACTCCCTCTGGGGTAATAACATCGTCGGTGAATCCCATTAGGACAGAGTTCACATCTCAGAGACTTTCCATGAGTAGTTTCATTTTTACAAACACGCTGAGTTACAGAACATTGACAGAGCTCCCACTATCAATAAGAATCTGGCTTACATCATAATTGTTTAGGTTGAGAGATACAGTCAGTGCATCATCATGCGGGAACTGTATCTTCTAGAAATCATCGTAGGAGAAGGAGAGCCCATCAGTCCGTGCTCCCTTTGATGTCGAGTCTTCTTCATCATCCCACCGGCCCGACGGACTATCGATCGCATTGATCATGTTGATGTGGCCAACGACCGGGGGATTTGGAGGAGGAGGCTGCTGAGGCTCGGGCTGGCGGTTACCCCCATTTCTTAGCTCGGGCGCTCCTCTGAATTGATTCAATCTGCCCTACTGGATGAGTTTCTCGATTTCATTCTTCAACTGCCAGCATTCTTCGGTGTCATGGCCATGGTCCTGATGGTAGCAGCAGTACTTGGTGGGGTCTCTCCATGTCGCATCCCCTCGGAGAGGAGGCGGTCGAGGGAGTTGATGCTCTATCTCCATGGGATCTGCGTCCTTGGGGCAGTGAGCGGGGTGAATCAGTTGAACCTCCTAGGCGGGCTTCGTGTGCGGTTCCTTGGTGGTGGCGAGGGAACCCTTTGGCGGTGAGGTGGGCTTAGCTGATGGATAGACCAGTGTTTGTTCGAGCCCTTGGACTCCTTCTTTCTTGCCAGCTCGGCGCGGAAGTTCTTCGCGATTCCTCAACTCTGGCATACTTGTCCACTAGGGCCATCATGTCGGAGAGGTTCAGAGGGTAACTGACCTCCAACGCCAGGTAAAAGTCACTCTCCTTTAACAGCCCGCCCGCTAGGGCTGACATGGCTACCTCATGGTAAGGTGATCCACCTCCAGCATGGTCGTATTAAATTGACCGAGATAGTTCTTCAAGGATTCCCCCTCTCTTTGCTTAACCTCAAAGAGTGAATCAGATCTCTGCTTTTATCCTCAAAATTATCCTTAAAATCAATATGACGTCAACAAATATGATGTACTAATTTTTAATACCATTAATTAAACAAAAAAAAATCCTTCATTCCTCTCTCTCTAATTCGTTCAAATCTTATCAAAACCCTGGGCTTTCACTCAAAGGGAAGAAATCCACTACACAAAAATATTTTCCCTATTTTAAAGAAAAATTCTCTCTGAATAATTATGGCATTGGTAGCTCATTTTGATTTTGAGTTACATCAAATGAATGTAAAAACTACATTTCTTAACGAAGATCTAGAGGAAGAGGTTTATATAAAATAACCTGAAGGATTCTTTTCTAGTGATAGCAAGCATTTGGTTTGCAAGCTTAAGAAATTCATATTTGGATTGAAACAAGCCTCTCGTCGGTGATATTTAAAATTTCATGATGTAATCTCTTTTTTTATTTTGTAAAGAACATCATGGATCAATGTATATGCCATAAGGTTAGTGGGAGCAAAATTTATTTTCTTATATTATATATGGATGACATTCTACTTGCAACCAAGGATAAAGGGTTGCTACATGAGGTAAAACAATTTCTCTTCAAGTATTTTGATATGAAATATATGAGTGATGCATCTTATATCATTGGCATTAAGATTCATAGAGAAAAATCTTGAGGCATTTTGGGATTGTCTCAAGAAATTTATATCAATAAAGTCTTAGAGAGATTTTGAATGAAAGATTGTTTACCAAGTGCTACACCCATAATGAAGGGTGATAGGTTTAATTTAAACTTGTACCTAAAAAATGAGTTTGAATGAAAGCAAATGCGCAATATTCCATATGCTTTAGTTGTTGGAAGCCTAATGTATTGTTAAGTTTGCATAAGACCTGACATTGTATTTACAGTGGAAATGTTGGAAAGATATCAGAGTAACCCAGGTTTAGACCACTGGAGAGATGCTAAAAAGATCATAAGGTATCTTCAAGGGATCAAAGATTATAGGCTCATGTATAAACGAACTGATAGTTTGAAGATAGAAGGTTACTCGGACTCGGACTTTGCTGGTTGCATTGATTCTAAAAAATCAACATCAGGATTCATATTTATGCTGGTGAGTGAAGCCATATCACGGAAGAGTACAAAGCAGAATTTGACTACTACCTTTACTATGGAAGCAGAGTTTATTACTTATTTTGAGGCTACATCACATGATGTATGATTGAAGAGTTTCATCCTAGGGCTTAAAATTATTGATTATTTTGCTAAGCCACTTAAGTTTTACTGTGATAATTCAGCTACTGTGTTTTTAGCTAAAAACTACAAGAGCGGTAGTCGAAGTAAGCACATCGACATTAAGTATTTAACCATAAGAAAATATGTTAAAGAAAACAAAGTGATCATAGAACACGTTAGCACTGAATTGATGATAACTGATCCTTTAACTAAAGGCATGCCAATTAAAATTTTAAGGAACATATGGTGCGAATGAAAATTGATCCCATGATGTAATTTAGTTGCATAAACAATTACTTGTGCAATGAAACTTTTATTTAAGTTATTTAGTTATTTCTCATTTGGGTGTACACATTATTGTTTGACTTTGAAATGGCAAAAAAAAATTTGGACTCTGAATAAACAAAGGGTTTATTCATTAAGTTATGTTGTCACATTTGAATTAGTGGTAAAGGAATTGAATGCATTGTAATACATAAAAAATAATACTTAATTATAGAGAACCTATTGCCATGATTCATATATTTGGTTTTCTTTTTTAAGTGTTAAGGATTGTGGGTTAAAATAAAATATACAAACCAAGTGGGAGAATGTAGTATCCCGTAGGTGATAGTCCTATTTTTATTTTATCTAGTAACCACTTGCAAATAACTCGCAACCTCTTAGAGATAACTCTCAAAATATTCATCTACTAATTAAGGAAGTGATAAGTATATCTTTTTTAAAAACTTAAAAAAAGGGCCTATTTTGATGGGAATATGTGAGATAAGAAAGTTGAGGTTTCTCTGTAAATTAAGATCCCTTCCTGAAAGCTTTTCATACTAGAGAAAAACATGCGAAAATCAGCGAGAGATTGGGTCCTAATCAAGAATAAATCCTAAATGCATACACCACATTGTGCAATTGCTCATTGATTGAAAGCACTCAATTGAGAAGTTATCAGAGATAAATCACAGACAAATTTTAATGGCTGAAGGTAATTCATTTATCTTGGCATTTAATATATTTGATCTATACAGCATGCCTATATGTATGCATAGATTTATTTTCCATACACGCTTCCTTGCAAAACAATCTAATATGAATAAAAAGTAATCAAATTACAGCATATATAGACATTTGCTCCCATCTCTATCCAACATTTAATTGAATGACATGCCAAAAAAAGCATTGGGAAAGAAGAGACTAACCTCTCACTAGAGGCAGTAGAGTTGGACCCCATAACAATGTTGGCTTAAGGCTTAGATGCTCTAGAAGGGTTCTTTGTTTGGTCTCGAGGGTTCTTAGCTTTTTACATTTTGTCCTTTTGACCGTAACAAATTTTGGCTTATAGCCATGCTTCCCGCACACATAATAGGCTACAATGGGCTTTCCCCTTTTAGGGACCTTGGTTTACAATTTAACTCCGTCAAGGCGAGCCCCAAGCCCGGGTGAAGGAGGGTTGGGTTAGGTAGCTGATAACCAACGTAAAACTTCGTTAGATCCTTTAAAAATGAATCTGCTAAATTAAACTATGTAAAGGGCTAGAACGTTCTTTGTAATTTAAATGTTGACTTAGTCTTAAATAGAGCAGATTGGATGAAGCAGATTCATGTAGCTAACCCCATGTAGTTGAGAAAAGGCTTAGATTAGTTGAGTTGAGTTGAGATTGTAACGGAGACAGTTGTATTGATACTTTTGCTCAGGCCCATGACACTTAGGTTGTAGCTCTATAAAACCTCAGGTTTTTGTGCCAATCTTATCTTGCCCATGGTATCATTCTTTAGTGTAAGTAGTAAACCCAAGTGCTCAAGTGCTTCTATGGTGGTTCCTACTTAAAACTTTTTGGTCATCCCCTGTGTCCCTTTGATTTATTTCCTGCACTAAGCCTTGAATCTCATGGAATTGAACTTTTGTGGATCAAGGATCTGCCAAACCCATATCAACACCAGCAGTTCCTTATAATAATAATAATCTCTCTTTGTTAACTTATGTTGTTTAACCTATTAACCGAGTACAGAAATGCGTTTCTTTTATGGCTATTGGCATGAGATAGCTTCTCCAGGCCTCTCTCTCTCTCTCTCTCTCTCTCTCTCTCTCTCTCTCTAAAAGGAAAAAAAAAAAAAGTCCTTTAGGGTCCAAGGTCCAAGTGCATGTGCAGCCTTCACCTCTCCTTAGTGGCCGTGGAATAGAAAGCCGAGTTCTTGATCTTAGATCGCCCTTCTACCCAAGTAGGGAGAGACCAGCTCCCCTCTCCCCATGGATCATAGCCCCAACTTGGAGCTACAAAATAGTCTAAGAGAGAAGGAGACATCCAAAGTCGGCTTTCCCTGTAACTTATCACTTTCATATCCTCTCCCAAAGGAGTGGGGAGCTTACTAAGCATCTTCCATTCTCCACATGGAGCTGAGCTTACTTCGGTGCTCCATAGGATTCCAAGAGGGATGCCAAGATGCGCTAACCTCTATGACTTGGCCACTCTCCACCATGGGGAGAGAGGAAGCCCTCATTCCTCACTCTACTGCAACAAGGAACAGAGAGGTCCTTGTTCTCTCATACAAGTTCTCATCCACTCTATAAATCCCCCGTTATCTTCTCCTCCGATCATTCTCATCTTAGTGCTTTTCCATCCTCCTTTCCAACATGAGTTCAAGAGCGAACTTCAGAAGAATTCAAAATGGTGGGCTTTGCCCCTGCTTGGGATGCATTTTGTGCACAAGGACCAAGAAGTAGTAGAGCACCTGAGCCACTACAATGATGGCTGCTCACTTTGTCACGCCCCAAATCCATCCTTTGATTCGGCCACATGATAGGACCGCATGAACCCTAAGGCAAGCCCTAAAGACCATGCAAGGCCTGATATAAATAATCATACTATATTCTAAAAAAATTTATCATTTTAAGAAATAGTAATTATCACAATTTAAAAAAAAAACTGGGTAAACATCCACTAACATCATAAACATAAGTTCATTATTTTTTTCCTACAATCTTTAGAGAAATTTATGAAAATAGAATTTATATCTATCTAACTAATCGCAATAGCTACAACGTCGCTCCATCTCATCCTATCAAATTAATCACCTCAACCTGTAAAAAAATTTCAACAGATATAATGAGCTCAACAGCCCCGTAAGAATCCCCTATATAAAATTTACCTTCTTACATAGCAATTTAATAGATAATCTTTATGGTATAAATACATGATTAAATAAAACTAACTACCAAATCAATAAATATAGATGCCATCATGCAATCATGTAATATACATCTAATAACTTCATACTCAACCAGTCATACATTGGATCCAAATCCACCTGGTTTTTAGCTCTAGACTACCATAACCATGTTCCAACCCATGGCGGGACAACTGTCACACTCCAGCTTATGATGGGCAATACTACCATATTTTCAGCCTGTGACGGAGCCCACATTGTCATACTCCAACATGTGACTGGCAACACTACCATATTTCTAGCCTATGGCAAGGTTCTCACATGGCCAGCCTAGAGCATCAATCATCATGCACTCATGCATAACAACCAACACATGGCATGCATATCAATGCATCGCAACTCAACCATGACAATAAAAATTTCATAAGTCATAATTAGGCAATATTCCTCAACCAAACCAAACCAAGAATCAGAAAATAGCATGAAATCCATAATTCACCCAATATAAAACATCAAAAACCAAACAATTATGATTTATATAGAACCGATAAAAATTATGTAAGAGAATTCTTACTTCATAATTTGGCTAACAATCCCTCACTGCGACTCAAATTTAACTCCTTCCTATCACGTTGGTTGTCCTCTTCAGTTGATACAATTCATATATTTTATTTAATTAATAGAAACAAACTTTAATAAGAATAAAATAAAATAAAAATTATTTTTTTCTTCTAGAACCCATGATTGGGTCTGTGCCGCAATCCGAGCACTCACCCTTCTCCTCTCCCCTTTTCTTTCTATATATATATATATATATATAATCTCCTCACCGCGTTCAGCACCTATGCCTAATTTCTTTTCATCTTTAATGATCCACTAAGAACATACCTCTCTTTCCTAGCCTCCAACGATATCCTGACGATGGAGGACTTTGCTTCCCCACTTCTTCTTCTTCTTCTTCTCTCTCTATCCCTCTCTCTCTCTTTTTTTCTCTTGGCGGTGCTAGGAAACAACCCTAAGCCCTCCACCCCCTCTTATATATATATATATATTTTATAGGTGGAAATGGGTAAGGGGAGGAGAAACTCCTCCCTAATTCCACCGCCAAATCAACGCGCGGCGGTTAGGGGAGGATAAACTCCTCCCCATTTCATGCACGGGAGGTTAGGGGGGGTTCAATTTTCACGGACTTTACATTCACCTTCCCTTAAAATAAATTTTGTCCTCAAAATTTTTTTACCAAATACATCAAAGAGTTGAGGATGCTTATCTTTTACTTCTGACTCCAATTCCTAAGTGGCCTCTCTTTCTGAGTGGTTGCTCCATTGTATCTACACATAAGGTATCGTACGATGTGTTGGGGAGATTGTTGAGAAATTATATGCCCCAATCTTATTGATTTTGATGATTACCAAAAGCCATGAGTATATTAAAAGATGTAATGAGTTTATTTACATGAGCAATAAATTTATTTAGAACAATGTATGAGAATGTTAAAGTATAACTTTAATCTATTTGAAAGTAACTTCAAGCTCCTTATTTAAGCTTTCAAAAAGAAATTTTATACTTCATATGATAATCAATGAGTTTTTGGATTGATTCCTAATATCAATTTTATTATATTCAAGTCAAAATAATGATTTAAAATGAATCTGGAATGAATTTCAAGTCAATCAGAAAATTCTCTGATTTTTGATACGTTCCGGAGCCGACTATAGAGTTTCAGAGTCGACTCCACTCAGAGTACAGAAATGACTGTCTATCTCGAGTTGACCCATGTAATTTCTCGAGTCGACCCCCGATTCTGTTGAGCCGACTCCATGACTGTGTGAGTCGACTCTGCTCAGACACCAGAGGTGTATTTTTCTGAGCATTTCGCGAGTCGACCCCCAACTTTTCATGAGTCGACCCCCGACTGTCAGGAGTCGATACTTTATTTTTGATGAGTCGACCCTTTGACTTTCTGAGTATTTCTATTTTTGGTATCTTGACTTCGAGCCGACTCACGGAAAGCAGGAGTCGACTCCAGCAAATCTGGACAGATTTTTTCGAATGCCAACTCAGCGTCAACGGTAAGATATTTAATTAACGGCTATTTTTCTTTGTTTCTAACGGCTATATTTTTGCAGAATCTATAAATAGAGAAGTCGTTTTCAAATCAAACAGAGACAAATAGAGAGATATTCACTTCAAAAGAAAAGAAGAGAAAAATTGGAAAAACAGAGCTTCAATTGAAAAAATCGAGATTCAAAATAGAGTGAAAGAAAAAGAGTAAAATCAAAGGAAGCTCCTTCTGTGCTCAAGCTCAACAATCCAAGAAATCTTCAGAAGAAAATCCAAGAGCTATTCAAGAGCATCTCAAGTGATTTTCAACACTCAAAGAGAAGAGGAAAAGCTCAAATCAACTCCAACGTACATTCCATGAAGAATCTGAGCTGAGGCCCGATTCTACACTTCAAAAGAGTTGAGGAAAAGAAGAAAAGCTCAAAAGCCAACCAACTGCAAATCAGGCTTTTCTAAACTTCATTCTTATATTTGTTTATCTGCTCATTGAGGAGCTTTGTAACTGAAAAACAATATTTCTATTCTTTGTGTTTAGTTCAATCTGGGGGATTGAACTAGTGGAGGTAGTCTTACCTCGGTACAAGCTTGGTATAGCTTGGGTTAGGGTTTTTGTGCTGGTGAGCCCTTGAAAACCAGCTGGGTTCGTTGTGATCCCGGGAAAACAACAAGTTTGAGTTGTGAGCTTGTAAAACAACTCTGCTGTAATCAATGAAGATTATAGTGTGGACCCAAGTGAATCTTGGGAGTGGACGTAGGTGTTGGATACACCGAACCACTATAAAATCTTTGTGTTTGCCGTGCTTTCATTGACTCTTTCTCTATCTCTGTTTTATTCACTGCACTTTGTTTTGTATTGCTATTGCCTTCATTCTTCTTAAGCAATCATTTTTAAAAAGGCTAATTTTTAAAGAACCCAATTCACCCCCCCCCCCCTCTTGGGTTGTCATCTGGGCCAACAATTGGTATCAGAGCTAGTGCTCATTAGATTTTGATCACACGATCAAGAGCTAAAGTTCCAAATGGCAACACAAGTTGGATCATTTGCTGAAGGTCATTCTACGAATAGACCTCCACTGTTTAATGGTTCAAATTATTCATATTGGAAAGCTAGAATGAGGATATTCATTCAAGCTTCTGATTATGAGCTATGGGGTGTTATAATCAATGGACCTAGTACACCCACACATGTTATTGATGGCACTATTGTTCCTAAGCCCGAAAGGGACTGGAATGATAATGATAGGAAAATGGCACAGCTCAATGCTAAGGCCATGAATGTCTTATATTGCTCTTTAGATGCTAATGAATTTAATAGAATCTCTACATGTAATTCCGCAAAGGAGATTTGGGATAGATTAGAGGTTACCCATGAGGGTACGAACCAAGTAAAAGAATCTAAAATTAATATTCTTGTTCATAAATATGAATTGTTTAGCATGGAACAATCTGAAACCATTGCATGCATGTACACTAGATTTACAAATATTGTAAATGGTTTGAAAAGTCTTGGTAAGACATACTAACTCTGAACTTGTTCGAAAAATTCTTAGGTCATTACCAAGATCATGGGAAGCAAAAATGACAGCAATCCAAGAAGCTAAGGACCTCAACACTTTACCCTTAGAGGAGCTTCTAGGATCTCTTATGACCCATGAGCTGACTATAAGGCAGCATGTAGAGGAGGACACAAAGAAAAAGAAAGTAATTGCCCTCAAAGCTGCAAAAGAAGAAGAGAGCAGCAGTAATGATGATGATGATGACGAAGAAACTGCTCTCTTAGCTAAGAAATTTAAAAGATTCATGAGGAGAAAGAAACCCTTCCACAAGAAAAAATTTGAACAAAGTGGGAAGGAGAAAAGGATAAGAACAAGGACAAGGACAAAGAAAAAGAGAAAGACCCCTTGACTTGCTATGAATGTAATAAACCGGGGCACTTTAGGAATGAATGTCCTAAACTGAAGAAAGCCTACAAAAAGAAAAAGAAGGCTTATGTGGCGACTTGGAGTGACAGCGAGGAATCTTCTTCCGAAGAAGAAGAACAAAAGGAAGTCGCAAACGTATGCTTTATGGCGGACGACGACGATGAGGTAAGTTCCAACAACCCTTGCGATGAATTTGCTTTTGATGAACTTTTGATGCTTTTAATGAACTTGTCAGGGATTTCAAGGTTTTGAAAAAGAAATACAAGATTTTGAAAAATGAAAATTTAACTTTCATTAAAGAAAAGGAAAATCTTAATAATGAAGTTAAGAAACTTAAACTGAAAATGAAATTTTGGTAAAAGAGAAAGAATTAATTACCAATGAAAATAATAATCTAAGGAAAGAGGTTGAAAAACATAAGAACATAGTTGATAAGTTTACATTAAGCTCAACTAAATTACATGTTATTAAATAGTCAAAAAGCAGTTTTTGATAAAGCCGGATTAGGGTATAACACTTTAAGAAAACAAAAATCATTAAAAAATATTTTTGTGCGTGCTGGCCAAAGTAATTTTACATGCTTTAAATGTTATCAAAAAGGACATAAATCTTATGAATGTAAAATTCTGAAACCTAATAAAAACTTAAATGTTAAAGGGAAGAAAATATGGGTTCCGAAAGGAACAATATTTGTTGGTACTAACCATGAAGGACCCAAGAAAGCTTGGGTACCTAAACATAAAGTTTGATATCATTGCAGGAATGTCTTGTGGCCAAGAGATCAAAGAGAAAGTGGTATCTTGATAGTGGCTGCTCAAGACATATGACGGGTGACAAAGAAGAATTCATCACCCTTGAAGAAAAGAAAGGAGGAGTTGTTACATTTGGCGACAATGGCAAAGGCCAAATCTTGGGGTTTGGTAACATTCAAATAACTCCCTCCACATATATTGAGAATGTACTTTATGTTGATGGTTTAAAGCATAACTTAATTAGTATAAGTCAATTATGTGACAAAGGTTTTAAAGTATCTTTTGAATCTTCTTTATGCACTGTAGCTAATCCCATTGATAATAGCATTGTTTTATTGGAAATAGAAATGGCAATGTATACATGATTGACTTAGACAAATTGTCTACTAATAATCATTGCTTAGTTGCTAATAATGCTAATATGAATGAGATTGGTTGGTTGTGGCATCGAAGATTAGGTCACGCAAGCACACACCTGATTTCAAAACTAATTAGAATGGATTTAGTAAAAGGTTTACCTAAATTAGATTTTGAAAATAACAAAATATGTGATGCATGTCAGTTTGGAAAACAAACAAGAAGTTCTTTTAAATCTAAAAATATTGTTTCAACTTCTAGGCCATTAGAGCTACTTCACATGGACCTTTTTGGACCAACTAGAACCACAAGTCTAGGAGGAAAGAAATATGGTCTTGTGATAGTAGATGATTACTCTAGATTCACTTGGGTAATGTTTTTAGCTCACAAAGATGAAACTTTCTCGATATTCATGAAATTCTTCAAGAAAGTAACAAATGAGAAAAACACTACCATAGTGTCTCTAAGAAGTGATCATGGAACTGAATTTGAAAATCACTTATTTGAAAGTTTTTGCAATGAAAATGGTATTAATCATAACTTTTCTGCACCTAGGACCCCACAACAAAATGGAGTAGTTGAAAGGAAAAATAGGACTTTAGAAGACATGGCCCGTACCATGCTATGTGAAAGTAAACTCCCGAAATACTTTTGGGCGGAAGCTATTAACACAGCATGTTACATCCTAAATAGAGCCTTAATCAGACCTATTTTAAAGAAAACACCTTATGAATTATGGCATGATAGAAAACCCAACATTAAATATTTTCATGCATTTGGTTGTAAATGTTTTGTTCACAACAATGGTAAAAATAATTTAGGCAAATTTGATGCTAAATCTGATGAAGGAATATTCTTAGGATACTCTACAACTAGTAAAGCATATAGAGTATTTAACAAGAAAACTTTAGTTGTTGAAGAATCCATTCATGTAGTTTTTGATGAATCTTTAGCAACCCATTCCGAAAAGTTTGATGATGAAGAAGATACAAACATAATTGAGAAAGATCTTGAAAAATTAAATATTGATGTATCTTTAGATCAAGAACAAGACGCTAAAGATAATGATTCACCTAAGGATGATGATACTAACACTAATCATAATGATGTAGATCTACCTAGGGATTGGAGATATGCTTATAGTCACCCTAAGGAATTGATTATAGGTGATCCATCTCAAGGAATAAGAACTAGATCATCTATGAGAAACATTAGTAATCATCTTGCATTTGTATCACAAATTGAACCTAAAACTATTGAAGAAGCTGAAAAAGATAATAATTGGATGTTAGCAATGCAAGAAGAATTAAATCAATTCACTAGAAATAATGTATGGACTTTAGTAGAAAGACCTAAAAATCATTCTGTTATAGGATCAAAATGGATATAGAAATAAACTAGATGAAAATGGCATAGTAATTAGAAACAAAGCTAGATTAGTTGCAAAAGGATATAATCAAGAAGAAGGTATTGATTTTGATGAAACCTTTGCACCAGTAGCAAGATTAGAAGCCATTAGACTATTACTTGCATTTGCATGTCACATGAATTTTAACTTATTTCAAATGGATGTAAAAAGTGCTTTTCTAAATGGATTTATAAATGAAGAAGTATATGTAGAACAACCACCAGGTTTTGAAGATCACGAATTTTCAAATCACGTTTTTAAATTGCACAAAGCATTATATGGTTTGAAACAAGCACCTAGAGCTTGGTATGATAGATTAAGTAAATTTTTAATTGAAAATGATTTTATAAGAGGAAATGTTGATAAAACATTGTTTTTGAAAAGAAAAGGTAAGGATTTATTAGTAGTTCAAATATATGTTGATGATATCATTTTTGGTGCTACTAACAATCTTCTATGTCAAGAGTTTGCTAAGTTAATGCAGGGCGAATTTGAAATGAGCATGATGGGAGAACTCAATTTCTTCCTTGGACTCCAAATCAAACAAAGCAAAGAGGGAATCTTTATCAACCAAACAAAGTACACAAGAGAAATTCTAAAGAAGTTTGGTATGGAATCAATCAAACCCCTCGGAACACCAATGAGTCCTTCATGCAAGCTGGACAAAGATGAAGAAGGTAAGAAGGTTGATCAAAAATATTATCGAGGTATAATCGGATCCCTACTTTACTTAACTGCAAGTAGACCAGACATAATGTTTGCTGTTTGCTTATGTGCTAGATTTCAGTCTGAACCTAAAGAATCACATTTAATTGCTGTTAAAAGAATACTAAGATACTTAAGTGGAACTAAAAATGTAGGTTTATGGTATTCTAGAGACTCAACATTAAATCTGATTGCATACACTGATTCTGATTATGCTGGATGTAAGTTAGATAGAAAAAGCACAAGCGGTGCATGCCAATTCTTAGGAAGTAACTTAATCTCATGGTTTAGCAAAAAGCAAAATTCAGTTGCATTATCAACTACTGAAGCTGAATATGTAGCAGCTGGAAGTTGCTGTGCTCAAATCCTATGGATTAAGCGACAACTTGAAGACTATGGTATCACACTTGATAAAACACCTATAAGATGTGATAACACAAGTGCAATCAATCTAACTAAAAATCCAATTCAACATTCTAGAACCAAACACATAGAAATTAGATATCATTTTATAAGAGAACATGTTGCAAATAATGAAATATGTCTTGATTATGTCAATACTGAAGAACAATTAGCAGATATATTTACAAAACCTTTAAGTGAAGAAAGATTCTGTTATCTTAGAGGAGAGTTAGGGATTTGTGATCCATTAGAATGAATTTGAAACCCCTAAGGAAAGTTTATCTAAAATTCTTCAAATCCTTGATCTTTAAGGAAATCTTATCTAGAATTCACATCTAATTGATCTATTCAAATCCAATGATTATTTTATCAATTTTTATGATCAATTTCCGGACACATTTCAGAAATTTCATGTTTTTGCTCTGAAATGGTCTCGGAGCCGACTCGGTGAGTATCGGAGTCGACTCCATGTTTCTACTGAAACTCTAGAGTCGACCCCTTCTCGGCGCGAGTCGACTCCACTTCGGGATAGTTTTCTGTGACTGTCCGGAGTCGACCCCTCGCTTTGCGGGAGCCGACTCGAAGTGGTCCCAGGTCGATTTATCTAGGGCAGAGTCGACTCGCCGTTCATTTCTATCGTCTCGAATCATCAAAATACTCTTCCAAAACACTTCCAGACCTTCCAAATTCCCAAGAATCCCTGATTAACCCTTCCAATAGATCAATGGCCCCTAAAACTCGAGGTTCTAACCTTGGTGCGGCCGGAGTAAAGAGGAAGAGAGCGGTGAGGAAGACCGTGAGGCGTCCGGTTCGTGAGCCTTCACCAAGCACGGATTCAACCTCATCCTCCTCGACCCCTAATGCTTCTCCATCTACGGCTCCATCACAGGTAGATAGACTTGCTGATAGAATTATAACTACCGGAGGAAAGTAGATTTTGAATTGTTTGAGGCTGAGGGATTTCTTTTGGGAAGACAGTTGATTGAGATGGGTTGGGAAAAGATTTGCTCCTTAGATTGTCCTACATATCCCGCCCTTGTCAAGGAATTTTATAAGAATCTATCTAGAGGAGATAATGGTCTTATAAGCATTGTGAGAGGAAATAGAATTTCAGTGACTGTAGAGCTGCTTTCAAGATTGTTGGATCTACCTATGTCGGGTACATCTACGTTTTCTTCTGAGGACAGATGCCCAGCTCTTTCTAGACTACTTAACCGGAGGTTGTCGGTTTTGAGGAAGTTTTTGCTAATCAGTTATCCTTAGAACTGAGACTGCTCCATAACATTTGTAGTAGAATCCTTTTCCCCAAGATGGGAGGTTTGATTATGTGTCAGAAAGGGATATTTTTGTAATGGATGCAATTGTAACGGGTAAACCCATTAACCTTCCAAGTATGATCTTATGGTATATTGCCGATTGTGGAGGTAAGAGAAAATCAAGTTTGCCCTATGGCATGATCCTCACTAAAATATTTCAAAGCCAAGGGATTGTCATTTCAGATAGTGAGCCTATGAGGAACTTGAGACACACAGATTTTTACAGTTTGGCCACTATACATAGGATGGGTTTTGTTAAAAAGAACGGAAGATGGGAAAGGAAAGGTTTGATGGAGGAAAGAGCAGCGGATGCTGAGGCACCGGGACCATCGGTTAGACATTCTTCGCCTGCACCTCCGAGCTCTCCTATTTCTGCTCCTGCTCCTACCCCTGCTCCGTTGTTTGATCAAGCATCATCTTCATCGTTGGCTTCACAGAACTTCAGTTAAGGCAACTCAAAGGCCTTCTTGATGATCAGTCAGAAAAATTAAAATCAGAGTTTGAAAACAAGTTTATGAATCTCAAGGAAACTCTTTACTCTTTGGATGACCGAATCACCAAGATAGAATCTACCCTTAGCATTTCTTCAGAGTCTTTGAGTGGAGATCTAAAGAACATATTTGAAGAACTTAAAGATGTCTGCGGAGATGGCGAAACATATGCTAAATGCAACGCTGAGCTCCAAGATAAAATTTTGACTGCTTGCACCTTTGTGATGAGAGACTAAAGGACTATGTGAAGATACAAACAGATGGAATGAAAAATATAATAGATCATTTGACTAGGATTGTTAGGACTCACTTTTGATGTATTAGATACTCAGTCCTTGCAATGTATTGAAGTTAATGTTATGTTTTACATTTTGACACTTTGATGTAATGAATTGTCTATTTTGAATACTCAATGTATTTCTTCCTATTATCAATGAATGAATGATTTTGTTAAATCATATCGTGAATGAATGAATGAATGATTATGTTTATTGCTTCTCTACCTTTTTGTTGATAACAAAAAAGGGGAGAGTTTTATAGTTTTATAACTGTATATGCATATGGAGAAATTGATTAATCAAATGATATTAAAAAAATAAATGAATGAATGGATATTTATTTAAGTTTCATAGGGGGAGCTACCTCATTCAGGGGGAGCCTAAGCCTATCTATGAAAATAAAATAAATTCTCTATTCAATCATGCATAACTCAATGTTTTTGTCATCATCAAAAAGGGGGAGATTGTTGGGGAGATTGTTGAGAAATTATATGCCCCAATCTTATTGATTTTGATGATTACCAAAAGCCATGAGTATATTAAAAGATGTAATGAGTTTATTTACATGAGCAATGAATTTATTTAGAACAATGTATGAGAATGTTAAAGTATAACTTTAATCTATTTGAAAGTAACTTCAAGCTCCTTGTTTAAGCTTTCAAAAAGAAATTTTATACTTCATATGATAATCAATGAGTTTTTGGATTGATTCCTAATGTCAATTTTATTATATTCAAGTCAAAATAATGATTTAAAATGAATCTGGAATGAATTTCAAGTCAATCAAAAAATTCTCTGATTTTTGATACGTTCCGGAGCCGACTCTAGAGTTTCAGAGTCGACTCCACTCAGAGTACAGAAATGACTGTCTGTCTCGAGTCGACCCATGTGATTTCTCGAGTCGACCCCCGATTCTGTCGAGCCGACTCCATGACTGTGTGAGTCGACTCCGCTCAGACACCAGAGGTGTGTTTTTCTGAGCATTTCGCGAGTCGACCCCCAACTTTTCATGAGTCGACCCCCGACTGTCAGGAGTCGACACTTTATTTTTGATGAGTCGACCCTTTGACTTTCTGAGTATTTCTATTTTTGGTATCTCGACTTCGAGCCGACTCGCGGAAAGCAGGAGTCGACTCCAGCAAATCTGGGCGAGATTTTTCGAATGCCAACTCAGCGTCAATGGTAAGATATTTAATTAACGGCTATTTTTCTTTGTTTCTAACGGCTATATTTTTGCAGAATCTATAAATAGAGAAGCCGTTTTCAAATCAAACATAGACAAATAGAGAGATATTCACTTCAAAAGAAAAGAAGAAAAATTGGAAAAACAGAGCTTCAATTGAAAAAATCCGAGATTCAAAATAGAGTGAAAGAAAAAGAGTGAAATCAAAGGAAGCTCCTTCTGTGCTCAAGCTCAACAATCCAAGGAAGCTTCAGAAGAAAATCCAAGAGCTATTCAAGAGCATCTCAAGTGATTTTCAACACTCAAAGAGAAGAGGAAAAGCTCAAATCAACTCCAACATACATTCCGTGAAGAATCTGAGCTGAGGCCCGATTCTACACTTCAAAAGAGTTGAGGAAAAAAAGAAAAGAAGAAAAGCTCAAAAGCCAACCAACTGCAAATCAGGCTTTTCTAAACTTCATTCTTATATTTGTTTATCTGCTCATTGAGGAGCTTTGTAACTGAAAAACAATATTTCTATTCTTTGTGTTTAGTTCAATCTGGGGGATTGAACTAGTGGAGGTAGTCTTACCTCGGTACAAGCTTGGTATAGCTTGGGTTAGGGTTTTTGTGCTGGTGAGCCCTTGAAAACCAGCTGGGTTCGTTGTGATCCCGGAAAAACAACAAGTTTGAGTTGTGAGCTTGTAAAACAACTCTGCTGTAATCAAGGAAGATTATAGTGTGGACCCAAGTGAATCTTGGGAGTGGACGTAGGTGTTGGATACACCGAACCACTATAAAATCTTTGTGTTTGCCGTGCTTTCATTGACTCTTTCTCTATCTCTGTTTTATTCACTGCACTTTGTATTTGCATTACTATTGCCTTCATTCTTCTTAAGCAATCATTTTTTAAAAAGGCTAATTTTTAAAGAACCCAATTCACCCCCCCCCCCTCTTGCGTTGTCATCTGGGCCGACACGATGGCATAAAACTTAATCCTTTCTATCCATAATTCGCACTGGGTATTCATTATAAGTCGGTCCTCTTGAAGATGCAATGGCTAATGCTCTACCACATGATTTGGATCTGGAACATATTTCTTCAACATTGACACATGAAAGACATTATGCACATTTGATAGAGTTGGTGGTAATGCTAGTCGATATACCACCTTCCCAACTCTGTCTAAAATCTCAAATGAACCAATGTATCTGGGACTTAGTTTACCCTGAAGTCCGAACTCACACCCTTGCTAGGAGAAACCTTCAAGAACACATAATCACCAATTTAAAATTCTAGCTTCCTCCTTTTGTTGTCAGCATAACTCTTCTATCTACTCTGAGCTGTGCAAAGATGTTCTCGAATTGCTTGTATTTTCTCCATAGCTTGTTGCTCTAACTCAGGTCCCAAAAATTTTCGCTCACCAACATCATCCCAACAAATTGGAGACCAACATTTTCTTCCATATAGTGCTTCATAAGGAGCCATTTGGATACTTTCTTGATAACTATTATTATAAGCAAACTCAATCAAGGCCAGATGACTATCCCATGCACCACCCAAATCTATAACATAGGCTCTTAGCATATCCTCCAAGATCTGTATGGTTCATTCTGATTGTTCATCCATTTATGAGTGAAAAGCAGTACTGAAGCTCAACTTGGTGCCAAGTGCTTTATGAAGACCTTTCCAAAACTGGGATACAAACCTACTATCCTGATCAGATACAATAGTCATTGGAACCCCATGCAGCCTCACAATTTGTTCTATATATATGCCTGCCAACCTTTCCAAAGAGAATCCAACCCTAAATGGTAAGAAATGAACTGATTTGGTCAACCGATCCATAATCACCCATATAGCATTACTACTCCAAGGGGTTCTCGGCAAGCCAGTTACAAAATCCATAGTGATATGCTCCCATTTCCACTGAGTAATATCAAGAGACTGCAATGGTCCAGCAGGTCTTTGATGTTCAGCTTTCATCTGCTGACATACTAAGCACTGAGCAACATGAAGAGCTATGTCCCATTTCATACCAGTCCACCAAAAATTTTTCTTTAGGTCACAGTATATCTTGGTACCTCCAGGATGCATAGTATAGGCCGAACTATGTGCTTCGCCCAAAATCTCTTCTTTCAGATCTTTATTATTTCATATACAAAGTCTGTTCCCAAATCTTAGTGAACCATCCTCATGAATTTGAAACTCTATTTGAATACCGGTCTCCACCATTTTTATAATCTTTTGTAACTCTTGGTCCTCCTTCTGAGACATCTTACTTCTCTCTATTAGGGTAGGTTGTACTGTAAGTGCAGCAAGTTGAACCTTGGGGTCATATATCCAGACCTCAATACCAGCTCTATCTAAATCCAATAAAATATGTCTTTGATTAGTTATCGGAGCTGCCAATTCACCTGAAGATTTTCTGCTTAAAGCATCACCACTACATTAGCCTTTCCTGGATGATAGTTAATGGTCAAATCATAATCCTTTAACAATTCTAACCATCTTCTCTGTCTCATATTCAATTCTTTTTGAGTAAAGATGTACTTCAAGCTCTTGTGATCAGTGAAGACATCACACTGTTCTCCGTATAAGTAATGTCTCCATATTTTTAAAGCAAACACTACCGCTACCAATTCTAAGTCATGAGTTGGATAGTTTTGCTCATATGATTTTAATTGTTTGGAGGGATAAGCAATCACCTTTCCATTTTGCATTAATACACATCCAAGTCCTTTACATGATGCATCGCTATAGATGGTAAACCCTTCAGTTCTAGCTATAATAGTCAACACTGGGGCCATCACTAATCATCTTTTAAACTCTTGGAAGCTCTTCTCACAATCCTATGTCCATTCAAACTTCACTCGCTTTTAAGTCAAGCGAGTTAGAGGTATGGCAATATAAGAGAATCCTTCAATAAACCTTTAATAGTAACCTGCTAACCCCAAGAAACTATGTATCTCAGATACATTAGAAGGCTTGTTCCATGCAACCACAGCTTTCACTTTCTTCAGATCCACTGAAATACCTTCTTTAGAGATTACACGTCCAAGAAAAGCAACACTATCCAACCAGAATTCACTTTTAGATAACTTTGCATAGAGCTTCTCCTCCTGAAGAGTTTGTAGTACTATCCTTAAATGTTCTCTATGTTCTTGTGAGCCTTTTGAATATATCAGAATATCATCAATGAACACTATCACAAATCGATCCTAGTAAGATTTGAATACCCGATTCATAAGATCCATAAATGCAGCTGGTGCATTGGTCAATCCAAAAGGCATAACCAAAAACTCATAATGCCCATATCTCGTCCTAAAAGTTGTCTTCGATATATCCTTAGCTTTTATCTTCGATTGATGGTACCCTGATCAAAGATCAACTTTTGAGAATATTTGTGCTCCTTGCAATTGATCAAACAAATCTTCAACTCTTGATAAGGGATATTTATTTTGTATAGTCATCTTATTCAGCTCCCGATAATCTATACATAGCCGGAGACTTCCATCTTTCTTCTTCACAAATAGTATAGAAGCACCCTAAGGGGACACACTTGGTCTGATAAAGCCCTTATCTAATAACTCTTGCAACTGCTTCTTTAACTCTCTTAATTCTGTTGGAGCCATCCTATATGGGGTCTTTGAAATTGAACCAATACCAGAAATCAGATCAATAGAGAAATCAATCTCCCTATCCGGAGGTAACCCTGGTAACTCATCTGGAAAAACATCAGGGAACTCATTCACAACAGGAATGTCCTCTATATGAAGCTTCTTTTGTTGGGTATACAGCACTGTACCTTCACAACCTTTCCTAAGAAGCTGCTTGGCCTGTAGTGCCGATATCATTTTTAGTTGGGCAGATGACTTGCCACCCATACAGCTAAACTCAGCTTGCCCAGAAATTTGAAATTTCACTATCTTCTCAAAACAGTCAATTGTAACATGATAAGCTGCTAGCCAATTCATCCCAAGAATCAAATTGAAATCCTTCATTTCTAAAATTAACAAATCTGCCTTCATCTCCATATCCCCAATGGTTAATATGCAATCTTTACACATTGACTCCACTAACATAATATCTCCACTTGGTGTAGAGACACACATCTCAACTTCTAATGGTATAGGCGTTAACTTGCTACTTTTAACAAAATAAGCAGATATAAAGGAATGTGTAGCACCTTGATCAAGCAATACATACATTGTATGGGATAATAACTTAATCGTACATGTCACCATAGCATTTAAGGCATTAGCATCTGGCTCTGAGAGTGCATAGATATGCCCTTGAGCTCAGGTTTTTACGGTACCTCCCCCGATTGTGGTGCTACTAGAAACTCTAGTTTTCCTTATGGTTCTTTTTCCTTGAGACACTTTGCTACTATGTGATATGGTTGTCCACATGTGTAGCACCTTTTCTGTGATAGCCCGAAATCTCTTAGGATATGTGGTCCTCCACAACCAAAACACTTGACTTCACCTTTATTTGATGTCCCATCACCTAGGGATGCATTGTTATGCCTCTTTGTATTAAGGTTTTTCTTGTCTTGGCCTTGAAAATTTTCAAACCTACCTCTTTTCTTCATAGTCCTCTCCTTTGCAGCTTGTATATCATTAAAGCCCTTTTCTAACCAAAGCCTTGTTCATCACCTCCTTATAGGTGGTCAACTCAAAAGCAGCCACTCATTGTCGGATCGGGTCCCTAAGTCCATTTCATACTTATGAGCCCGAATAATTTTCTCTGCCACTACTATGGGTGCATACCTTGACAATTCTTCAAACTTGGTAGTATATTGTGCCACTATCATACTACCTTGTCAAGACGATCAAACTCTTAAAACTTCTAGAATCTAACACTCTGAGAAAATAGTTTTCATAGAAAACCTTTTTAAATTCCCCCGGGTGTGCGGTGCATCATTAGGGCCAAGTTTTCCTTTCTCTGTCTCCCACCAATCAGCTGCCTCACCAAGCAATATAAAGGATGCAAAGTTGACCTTTTCCTCCTCTGAACATTTCAAGGCCTGAAAGACCTTCTCAATCTCTTTCAACCAACTCTCAGCCTCCATAGGGTCAGTAGTGCCCTTGAAAGCCGATGGTGCGTACTTCTTGAACTCAGTCAGGTTAACTCGATGCTAAGGTTGAGTTTTGGGATCCCATAGTTGCTGTTGTAGTTGTTGCTATTGCAATTGTTGCTGCAAGAATCGCTATTGTTGCTGCTATTGCAGCTCCATCATCTTCATCATATCTGCCCTTGATGCAGCTTGTTGTTGCAGTAGAATATCTAGTAACTAAGCAGTAGTCACATTCTCACTGGGCTATACCCCAGGTTTCTCTGCATTTCTTGCTCCTGATGTCCCTGCTTCTATGGTTCCACTCTAGGAGCATTAGGAACTTTAGTGGTGGGGATCATAGGGGGCTCCTCCTGGCACAAGCCCCGCACTGTTGAGGTTGTATCACTTCCTTGTGATTGCGAGGGCTCCCAGCAATCGTGCCATCGACGAATCGGGTTGGCCTTCTAGGTCGACCACGTCCTCTACTTTGAGCCATATCAACCTTTATACAACAAGGTTCAGTTTTCAATTTAATATCTATATATCAATCAAAATTAATTCACATTTCAAAACTTTTAATTCAAATAAGATTTAAAATATTTTTCCCACCCACTCTCACTTTGATCCTAAATCCTAGAATCCTAAATAATCATAAACCTAAGCTCTGATACCACTTCTATCACGCCCCAAATCTACCTTCTGATTCGGCCATGTGATATGGCCACATGAACCCTAAGGCAAGCCCTAGAGACCATGCAAGGCCTGATATAAATAATCCATACTATTCTACAAAAATTTTATCATTTTAAGAAATAGCAATTATCACAATTTAAAAAAAAATTGGATAAACATCCACTAACGTCATAAACATAAGTTCATTATTTTTTTCCTACAATCTTTAGAGAAATTTAATAAAATAGAATTTATATCTATATAACTAATCGCAATAGCTGCAACATCGCTCCATCTCATCCTATCAAATTAATCACCTCAACCTGTAAAAAAATTTTAACAATATAAGAGCTCAACAGTCCCGTAAGAATGCCCTACATAAAATCTACCTTCTTACATAACAATTTAATAGATAATCTTTATGGTATAAATACATGATTAAGTAAACTAACTACCAAATCAATAAATATAGATGCCATCATGCAATCATGTAACACATATCTAATAACTTTAGACTCAACCAATCATACATTGGACAAATCTACCTAGTTTTTAGCTCTAGACTACCATAACCATATTTCAGCCCGTGGCAGAGCAACTGTCAACTCCAGCCTGTGACGGAAAACACTACCATATTTTTAACCTGTGGCGGGGCCCACATTGTCACACTCCAGCCTATGACTGGCAACACTACCACATTTCTAGCCTATGGCAAGGCGCTCACATGGCCAGCCTAAAGCATCAACCATCATGTACTCATGCATCATAACCAACACATGGCATGTATATCAATGCATCGCAACTCAACCATGACAATAAAAATTTCATAAGTCATAATTAGGTAATATTCCTCAATCAAACCGAACCAAGAATCAGAAAATAGCATGAAATCCATAATTCATCCAATGTAAATCATCAAAAATTGAACAATTATTATTTATACAGAACCGATAAAAATTATGTAGGAGAATTCTTACTACACGATTCGACTAACAATCTCTCACTGACAGCTCGAATTTAACTCCTTTCTGTCACGTTGGTTGTCCTCTTCAGCTGACATAATCATATATTTTATTTAATTAACATAAATAAACTTTAATAAAAATATAATAAAATAAAAATTAATTTTTCTTCTAGAACCCATCATTGGATTTGTATCGCAATCCGAGCACTCACCCTTCTCCTCTCCCCTTTTTTTTCTTTTATATATATATATATCCTCACCGCGATTTTAACGACCCAGAGCCGACCCGAGCCCTAGGCCCACAGTACCTATGAACCTGTTTCGTTACAAGAAAGCAAGACTGGAAAGATTCACACCAACTTGGGCCACCACAGTCCAAAAGGGATCAATTGGTGTCTTATCCTTTTACTTTACTATATATAAACCACTCAACCAACTCTCAATTTTTCAATATGACTATTGGGAGGGGCATCAAACACTTTTCTGGAGCAACCAATGAAACAGATCCCATAGTTGCCGGCCTGACCACATCCCTAGTTTGCCTCCACATGTTTACTTATCTATTTCTATCATTCATTCAATCAACTACTCGTTGTTTCATGCATCGATCATGACAGAAGTATATTAGCTCTTATATGTCTATTATGAAGTTTGATATGGTTATGGCTTGCAGTTTTAAGTGAGAATGGTTCCTTCTATTACGCTGATTGCTTCTACAAGGAGGTTATAGGCTGAGAGATTCGAAATAGGCAGGTCGTCGATGGCAGTGGCTACCAGAAATCCACCGACGGACAAAAGCCCATCTGCAAGGATGGCCAAGTCGTTGGGTATAAGCAAAATTTAACATTCCATGAACAACAAAATAGAGCGACAAAATGGGTCATGACAAAGAACGCTCTTTTATCATAATTCAGTGAGTACCTCATCATGTGAAGCAAACTTATAAAGCTGGTCTACATAAATTAACCTATGGTTCGTCTTATTTTCTCTTTGCTTTCTTTTCTTATTTCTATTCATGAGTGCAGAAAGTCACATGTGTAATCCGTATGATAAAAGGGAACGAGAGAGGTCAAATTCAACCCTTATAGATAATTAATGATTTGAGCTTACAGTAGATTGATGCTATTATTTGAATTATAAAAAATATACATAATATTATTATTATTATTATACATTTAGGAGTTATGATTGTTGATATTATGCTATCTAAATTAAGTTTATTATTTAAATTTTTAAATATTATAATATTGGTATGTGAATTAGCTGACACCAATGTTATATTTTTTCATCTTGCTTTTCAATGGTCATATAATATTAATGCATCAGAATCTTATGTTTTAGATTTTTAAATTATTAATAAACATTTTAATTGATCGTATTGGTTTAAAGCTAACCGCTTTTTTTGCATGTTCGGTGGGGTAATCAGCAGAAGGCTGGCTTATGGGCTGCGACAGCTCATCAGTTCTGGCTATCATGGAATTTTCTTATCTTCACTAATGAGTTCATATCTTTCCACAGGATTTTTCGAAAGCCAGGTTTTTATCGGCCGATTTCTCTCTCCATTGAAGTGCTCATGTGATTGACAGCCTTGGCTACTGGGGATCCCCTGCTGCTTCGGCAGCGGACCGGCATACGGTCTTCATCTCTTGGGAGCCATCTCTCCAAGGTTTGTCAAAATTAACTTTGATGGAAGTGTTCGAGGTAGGCTTGTCGGCTCTACTTTTATATTTCAAAGGCCTGATGGAGCTTTGCTGGTGGCAGATGGCTTCGGTATTCTTAACTCCTTAGTCCCTTTGGCCGAGCTCTATACAGCCTGGGCTGATATTTTCTATACTATTAGGATTATGCATGTTCATAACCTGATTATTAAGGGTGACTCTCTTGAAGTTATCCACTGGATTCAGAAGGATAGATGCTTTCAAGCACCTATCAATCCTCTGCTCCTCGATATATGGGCTAGTCTGCATGATGTAAATAGTATTCAGATCCATCATATGCCTATCGTGAAGCCAATTCTGTGGTTGATTGGGTAGCGATGACTGTGGTTCATCATGTAGATTTTTGGGTTTTGAAATAGGATGATCTCTGTCCTTCTGTTCTTAATCAAATATTGTATTATGATCTATCTGGACTGACTCGCAGTGTGATCGACCGTATGTATAAAAAATAAAAATAATAATAATAAAAATAAGGCTAACTGCCTTTGCATGCTTTCTAGTATTACGCTGGGGAGTACGCAACTATATCACATGGTAGATGATGGGGCCAGTGGGCCCCCATGGGCCACAATAATAGCATCTGGACTTAGCCACTCGGCTTTTCCCCCGTCTGCCACCTTTCTCTCTCCTTCGCATGGAGCCAGCTTCTGTTCGTTCTTGGACCAGCTTCCACTCGGTGTCGGCCTCGCCTCGGCATCATTCAAGTCGGACCCAACCTTGAGCCTCCGCCTCGGCCCCGGCCTCGAGCCTACCGCCTTGGCCCGGCCTCAATGTTCCGCCTTGGCCCCAGCCTCGATCCTCCACCTCGGCCCCAGCCTCATTTTCCTCCTCGGCCCTAGCCTCGAGCCTCCGCCTCGGCCCCGCCTCGAGCTTCACTCCTCGGCCTTGAGCTCCCGCCTCGGCCCCGGCCTCTTTAGGTTGACCCCATCGGCCCCAGCGTCTTCAGTCATGCCGAGGTAGCCCCGACCTCTTCAGGTCGACCCGACGCTGCCGACTGATGGGACCTGGCCCGACAACCGGATGACTCCCCTCTCCGATGGGATAGGACCTACCAATTAACCCAAACATGTATGTGACCTAGCCCGACAACCGGACGACTCCCCCTCTCCAATGGGACAGGACCTACCTCGAGCTTCCGCCTCGGCCCCGGCCTCGAGCCTTCCCGCCTCGGCCCCGGCCTCGAGCTTCCCTCCTCAACCCCGGCCTCTTCAGGTCGACCTCGTCGGCCCCAGCGTCTTCAGTCATGCCGAGGTAGCCCCGACCTCTTCAGGTCGATCCAACGCCGCCGACTGATGGGACCTGGCCCGACAACCAGACGACTTCCCCTCTTCGATGGGATAGGACCTACCAATTAACCCAAACACGTACGTGACCTGGCCCGACAACCGAACGACTTCTCCTCTCCGATGGGACAGGACCAACCAATTAACCCAAACGTACGTAACTCTTACGTGTTCCGCAGACGTATGTGACCTGGCCCGACAACCGGACGACTCTCCCTCTCCGATGGGATAAGACCTGTCAATCAGCCCAAACACGTCTCTTCCTCACGGGATTCCACGTGGCTAATCCCTATGCAAGCTTCAACCGCCTATAAAAGGGTAAGTCCACTAGAGACTCAGTATGCAAACAAGCACTCGCTTACTCTTATCACCCAGAGAAACTCCATCTCTTGGAGCTCTCTCTGTCCTAAAGAGCCTTCTCAGGCTCTTCCTCAGCTGTGATCCCGGTTACTGACTTGGGCGTCGGAGGGTTCCTATCGGAGCACCCCTTCGATCTTGGGATTTCTTGCAGGTTGTTCGACTAGGCAAGAATTTCATCAACAAGCGGATCAATCTTTTCCGCGCTCAGATGATGATCGAGCGTCATCAGCAAAGTCGAGTGATGGGATCGAGGTGCGATGGATTTTTTTTTTTTTTTTTTTGCCCTTTCCTTCGATTTCTTTTTAATAATCAAATATAGGCTTTACAATCAAAGAGGGGGGAGAGAGAGAGCATGTGGTGTTGCCTTCTAGACATCCTTCCACTCTGATGTAGTCAAGTGACGTTAGCTTCCAAGTTTTCCTGGGTATTTAATATTAGATTGATATTTGGGAGGGGAAAAAGGAATCTTAAAGAGGAGGCGTCATTGGAGTACGGTTGTCTTGGTGTAACAAGACTGATCTCAATTAATATTGAAGCTAAGCTAAATAAAGGAAGTTCAACCCACCGATCCCGTCTTTTTCTATAACTGGATGGGACATGGTAGAGACGTTGGGAACGAGAAAAAAATTAGAGCTGACAGAGTGGGATTCAAGGGGCGCTTTCAGAGAGCGCGACTTTCTGAACGAGATGAAAATTAAAAATATATATATATTAAGTAATATTTTTTAACTTTTTTTTTAATAAAAATTTTGTTTTTCATATCAATATTGTTAAATCGATATCGTTTGATATCGATTTAAAAAACAGCTCAATATATATGGTTGTGTGTGTATTAATTATGAATGAAATGCACTCACCAGCTTGAAGAACTTCCCGGCCTCCCGTCTCCTCACGAAGAGGATGGTAAAAAAAAAAAAAAAATTCACGTTTTCTCTTCCCAGCGTCTATGGGGTCGGTGTAGGGAACGTCCACGGTTTACATCCCTTGCTCCTCCTCTCAACCAGCTTACCCTCTCGCTGGTAGAGAGAGAAGAAACATGACTAGTGTTGACTTAATTTAGTGAAATGGGCTTCAGTACCATATGAGAACAGTCCAGTTACACCAAGACAGCTGTACTTCAACGACGCCTCCTCTTTAAGAATTTTTTTTTTTTCCCCTCCCAAATATCAACCTTAAATACCCAGGAAAACTTGGGAAGCTAACGTCACTGGACTACATCGGATTGGAAGGAAATCCAGAAGGCAACACCATTCTCTTTGATTGTAAAGGATATATTTGATTATTAAAAAGAAATCGAAGGGAAGGAAGAAATAATAATTGTAGTAGTAGTAATAATAATAATAATAATTCAACGCACTCCGATCCCATCACTTGAGCCAGCCATGTGACATGGCTATGCACTACCCAAGCATAACACTAGAAAGCATGCAAAGGCGTTGTTCAAACGCCATGTGAAACCATAAATGAATATGGACTTCAAAGTATAGCACAAGCATAGCAGAACGAGCTCTCGGCTTAGTTCTTGAGCAAAGCAGCTGCTAGGCGTGAGAGAGCTCGGCATGGCACCGAAAGGTGAGTGGAGTTCAATCAGGATATTATGATGCTCGGTATACTGATTTGAGCTCTTCTTCAATTCCAAACTCTTGTTTAAAATTAATTACATTCGTTTTACTACATTGTGTTGCATCATTGAATTCACATTAAGATACATATGTATTGATGCTGTGCATCAGCAAAGCCGCTTCGTATTGTCGACAAGTTGGATGGAACTGAAATTGATATTGAAGACGAGACAGTGATCGATCTCCTCAGCAAGTACGAGTCTACACCTGATCCGCAGGCCAAAGAAGGAATACTAAAACTTCTTGAGGTGAGCCAAGAGGATTACATTTTAATTTCATTCCCTCTGTTGATGTCCTAAAACGATTTCCAGGCTTCATTGTCAGGCCGAACACCAAACATCAAGGTGAGAGATCTACAACAAGACTTGAAAAAGACCTAAATTAAATCCTCCGGAGAAACGCTCATCTTGGCAGAAAATTGAAAAATAAAATGTCAAACAAATGAATTCCATAAATATTTTGTAGAATTCATTTACAAAGCTATGAATTGCTTTCTCTTATTATAAATCCTGTCAAAATTTATAAACGAATTCCACATGAGATGACTAAGCCAAGAATTCTTTTGGAGCAAATTTCCTCTATCAACGAAACAAAAACATTCATTATCTAACTAATTGTTAATTAGGGGTAATTTTAAAAATAGAATATTAAATTTAATTTTATTTGTTTCAATATGATAGTTCATTGTATTTCTACAGTTTTATATATGGTTGGTAAAATATGAGAATTTATTTACAAAAAATTACATTCTATAATATAATATAAAATAGTAAAATTAATAAGTTTTGACTTATTGTTGTCATATATATACCTAAATTATATAGAATTTAATGCAGCAAATTTTTCTCATCTGAAATAATTAATATTTGTTTCAAAAATCTTTCTATAAATCTATTTGATGCAGTGGTATTATAGAATGCTCTCATAGTGTTAAAGCTTTCGTTATAGTGTGACTCTCTAGATGCGCACATTTGGTTTCTCTTTTTTTCTTTTATTTTTTTTTTTTGCTTTCGTTTTATGTCCAATGTTTTTTTTTCTTTCTTCCTTTTTTTTCATTTTAAAATGAAAGTTCAGCTCTTTTTTTACTTTCATTTTTTTTTCTTATTTTTACTTCCATTTATTTTTTTCATTTTTTGCTAACATTTTATAACTCTCCATTTTTTCTATTTTTTTACTTTAGTTTATACCTAATGTTTGTCTTTTTTTCTTGTTTTATGTTTTCACTGTCATTTTATAATGAATGTTTACCCTTTTTCTTTTTTTTCCAATTTTTCACTTCTATATAGTTACTTTTTATTTTCTTTTGCTTTCGTTTATAATGAGCATTTGGCTCTTTTCTCCTTTCTTATAATTTTTTTCATTCATTTAATAATGAACATTATACCCTTTTTTCCTTCTTTTTCATTTTCATTTTATAACTTTTATTTATAAGGAATCATAATTTTTCTTTTAATTCATCTCACATTCAGCTTTTTTTTACTTTTTATTATAACTTTTCATTTTTTTCCTTTCATTTTATACTAAGTCATAAATTTCTTTATTTCAACTCACATTTGGATCATTTTTCCTTTTTTCCCCTTTTTTGTTTTTTCTTTATAAAGAATGTTTGGCTTTTTATTTTTTATTTCTTTGTATTTTATAGCAAGTCATAGTCTACCTTCTTTTTTTTTATTCCAACTCATGTTTGTCTCTCTTTTCTTGTTGTTTTCATTTTTTCTTAGGACTATAGTAGAACTTTTTGTAATATATAACTATACTTCTATTAGAAAGAATTATATTTTATTTTAATTATATTTTAATTATTTTAAAAGACTTGAAATATTTCACCCATTCTTGATCTGTAGTTTGATATCAATTTTAAGAAATTTAATTTTTTTAAAAAAAATAATTTAATCTATTACATATTTTCTATTTATCTTATCTTTAAAATTTTAATTAAAAATAAAAAATCTATTTCTAAATTTTAAACACGTAAAGTTAGTTTTAAAATAGATTTCTAAAATTTTTAAAATATCTTATTTTAATTTTTAAATTAAAATCAAGCAAGTTTTTTTTCCTAACCTAATCCAAGTCGGTCCCGGCGCTTCCATCCCAGCCGGCCCCGCCTGATCCAAGTCGGCCCCGGCACTTCCATCCCGGCCGGCCCCGGCACTTCCATCCCAGCCGGCCCCGCCAGATCCAAGTCGGCCCCGGCGCTTCCATCCCAACCGGCCCCGCCTGATCCAAGTCGGCCCCGGCAGTTTCATTCCAGCCGGCCCCACCTGATCCAAGTCGGCCCCGGCACTCTCATCCCGGTCGGCCCCGCTTGATCCAAGTCAGCCCCGGCGCTTCCATCCCGACCGGCCCCACCTGATCCAAGTCGGCCTCGGCACTCTCATCCCGACCGGCCCTGCCTCATCCAAGTCGGCCTCGGCCGCTCCCGGTCAACCCGGCTCATCCTCGGCTCCCTCGGGAGGATCGAGATTTCCCAGTTCCCGCCAGATCAGCCCTAACATGGCCCTATCAGTTCAGGGCGCCACCTCTCTGACGCGCGCTGCCTGACAGCACCAGATCCAGCAACCCACTGGCAACGCTGGTGATGGGACAGGACCCACCTACCCAACAACTGATGGGACGTGGCCCACCAACCAGTCCGGATTCACGCAAGGGCTCAGCAGACATTCTGACTTCACGAAAGCCCACATGATCGTGCCAGCGTCAATCCCTATAAAAGGGTAAATCACTTCGAGAACCAGGTAACGCAAGTTTACACACTTGATACCCTAATACTCAGAGAAGAACTCTGGTCCTTCTGAGATCTCTCCCATTTCCAAGAGCTCTCTCGAGCTCCTTCTCTGCTGTGACCTCGATTGCTGACTTGGGCGTCGGAGGGTCCCACCGGAGACCCCCCTCCGGTCTTGGGACTTCTTTACAGGCAATCCGGCAAAGCGAGGATTCGAGAAGCACTTCATTCCCGACGTCTAGGAGAGGTGATTGGGCATCATCAGATTGGCGCGCCAGGAAGGGGGATAAGAAAAAGTAGCGAACATTCTCCCTGAGCTACATATCTCTCCCCTCTTCTCTTCGAGAAGCCATGGTGGTGATGCGCATGCCAGAGGTTCTTACCAATCGTGCTTGGGGGGCATCCACATCGCACTGAGCGATAAAAGACCAGTCTCTCTCTCTCTCTCTGCCCCTATGCTCCTTCACCACCAACTTCAGCTGCTCTGATTAACCAGCTGGCCATCCTTAATCGGCAAGATCAAGCTTTGAAAGTAGCAGTTCATGAACTGCAGAAGCAGCGCTCGGGGGCCACTCAGCAGCACCCAAGCCTCTCAGCAATGCCCTCGATGGACTCTCCCAGCCATTCATCTTCAATGACCGCCGATTGTCGAAGCTTTCCTCAACGGACTCCAGCTTTGTCCCGATTTCCAGCTTCTTCCCGGCCACAGGCATCTCGTCCTGGCCTCCAATGCGAGAGAAGGCCCAAGTAAGGGCAAAGGCACTTCCAATCCGACTAACATGACTCTCTGGGGGGCAGGTCACCAGCGGACGAAAGTGCTCAAACCCACAAAAGGAAAACATGGGGGCTACAAGAGCTAAGTACATTGCACTTAAGATGGTTTTCTTTCATTAATACTTAAAGATGTCATGCAGAGAAGATCTACCTTGCATCAACATCCAAGGCCAACCTCGCTTTGGCGTCAAAAAGCCCTGGGCCAGCCAGGCACAAAGACCAACTTCGCGTCGGCACCAAAGACCGACTCCGCGTCAGCAACAAAGACCGACTCCGCATTGGCACCAAAGACCGACTTCGCATCGGCAACAAAGACCGACTCCACGTCGGCAACAAAGACCGACTCCGCATCGGCAGCAAAGACTGACTCCGCGTCGGTAGCAAAGACCGGCTCCGCATTGGCAGCAAAGACCGGCTCCGCGTCAGCAACACACTCTCAAGCCTGTAATTGACGTCGACACCGAGCACGACGCAAAGGCCAACAGCTACGAAAAAGCTAAGTATACTACACTTTGAGAAAAAAAAGTTTCTTTTCATTAGTGTCTGAATGCATTACAGGAAAACCACCAAAGACCGACTTCGTGTCGGCAACAAAGACCGACTCCGCGTCGGCAACAAAGATGGACTCCGCGTCGGCAACAAAAAGCCCTAGGCCAGCCAGGCATAAAGCCCGACTCCGGTCGGCACCAAATCCCTGCACCGGCCATGCATGAAGCCCTGCACCAGCCAGGCATGAAGACCGACTCCGCGTCGGCTCCAAAGCCCGGCCCCCGCGTCGGCACCTCGAGACCGGCTCCGTGTCGGCACCCTCAAGCTCAAGACCTGCGGATTTCAATCAACAGAGTTTTCCTGGAGGGCAGGCCATCAACCCTGCAGAAGGAGACCAATTTCTTTAAAGAAAAACTCTCCAAGCTCCAATTCTCCGAACCTCGGTAGGGCCGAGCAACAATTCTTCGAACCTCAGCAGGGCCGAGCAACAATTCTCCGAACCTCGGTAGGGCCGAGCAACAAAATATCTGAACCTCGACTGGGTCGAGTAACAAAATATCCGAACCTCGGCTGGGCCGAGCACAATTCTTCGAACCTCGGCTGGGCCGAGCAACAATTCTCCGAACCTCGGCAGGGCCGAGTAAATAATCTCTGAACCTCGGCAGGGCCGAGCAACAATTCTCCGAACCTCGGTAGGGCCGAGCAACAAAATCTCCGAATCTCGGCTGGGCCGAGCAACAATTCTCCGAACCTCGGCTGGGCCGAGCAACCATTCTCCGAACCTCGGCTGGGCCGAGTAACAATTCTCCGAACCACGGCTAGGCCGAGTAACAATTATCCGAACCTCGGCTGGGCCGAGTAAATAATCTCCGAACCTCGGCAGGGCCGAGCAACAATTCTCCGAACATCGGCAGGGCCGAGCAACAAAATCTCCGAACCTCGGCAGGGCCGAGTAACAATTCTCCGAACCTCGGTAGGGCTGAGCAACAATTCTCCGAACCTCGGCTGGGCCGAGTAACAATTCTCCGAACCTCGGCTGGGCCGAGCAACAAAATCTCCGAACCTCGGCTAGGCCGAGTAACAATTCTCTGAACCTCGGCAGGGCCGAGCAATAATTCTCCGAACCTCGGCATGGCCGAGCAATAATTTTCCGAACCTCGACTGGGCCGAGTAAATAATCTCCAAACCTCGGCAGGGCCAAGCAACAATTCTCTGAACCTCGGCAGGGCCGAGCAACAAAATCTCCGAACCTCGGCAGGGCCGAGCAACAATTCTCCGAACCTCGGTAAGGCCGAGCAACAAAATCTCCGAACCTCGGCAGGGCCGAGCAACAAAATCTCCGAACCTCGGCAGCAGGGCCAAGCAACTTATCCCCGAACCTAAACGGGATGCCACTCGGTCTGGCTAGCATACACCCCCGAGTTAGTTCAAGTCCCCAACAGCCCGTACCCACTCGAGTCACCTCCCGAACCAGCACATAAACACTCGAGGCAATTTTATTTTAGCCCCCGTGACTCTATTTCTGCTTCGGCAATTTTGCCATGCCCTCAGCTAGCCAAAGAAGGCATGAAGATGTCCATACAAGGCAGCGCAAGAGGATAGGGGTTTCCCCACCTAGAAGGAATCATGGTTGAAGTTAACATGAAAGAGCAGATGCCAAGGTAAAAGTTCTACACTCCTCTCGCTTAGCTGATGCAGGGCACGCAAGCTCAAAGAGTGTGGGGGCCATTTGATGGGGCCAGTTGATCCCATGAAAAATAAAATTTTTTGAATAGCCCCAAAGGCCGACGGCCCCAAAGGCCGACACCTCCAAGACCGACGGCCCAAAGGCCGATACCTCCAAGACCGACGGCTCCAAGGCCGACGGCCCCAAAGGCCGACACCTCCAAGGCTGGCACCTCCAAGGCCGGCGTGTCCAAGCTAGGCGGCCCCGGCACTCTCATCCCGACCGGCCTCGCCTGATCCAAGTCGGCCCCGGCACTTCCATTCCAGCCAGCCCCGTCTGATCCAAGTCGGCCCCAGCACTTCCATCCCGGCCGGCCCCGCTTGATCCAAGTCGGCCTCGGCACTTCCATTCTAGCCGGCCCCGCCTGATCCAAGTCGGCCCCGGCAGTTCCATTCCAGCCGGCCCCGCCTGATCCAAGTCGGCCCCGGCACTTCCATCCCAGCCGGCCCTGCCTGATCCAAGTCGGCCCCGGCGCTTCCATCCCAGCCAGCCCTGCCTGATCCAAGTCGGCCCCGGCGCTTCCATCCCAGCCGGCCCCGCTGATCCAAGTCGGCCCCGGCGCTTCCATCCCAGCCGGCCCCGCCTGATCCAAGTCGGCCCTGGCACTTCCATTCCAGTCGGCCCTGCTTAATCCAAGTCGGCCCCGGCACTTCCATCCCAGCCGGCCCTGCCTGATCCAAGTCGGCCCCAGCACTCTCATCTCGGCCGGCCCGCCTGAACAAAGTCGGCCCCGGCGCCTCCATCCCGGCCGGCCCCGCCTGATCCAAGTCGACCCTGGCACTCTCATCCCGACCGGCCTTGCCTCATTCAAGTCGGCCTCGGCCGCTCCCGGTCAACCCGACTCGTCCTCGGCTCCCCCGGAAGGATCGAGATTTCCCAGTTCCCGCCAGATCAGCCCCAACATGGCCCTATCAGTTCAGGACGCCATCTCTCTGACGTGCGCTGCCTGACAGCGCCAGATCCAGCAACCCACTGGCAACGCTGGTGATGGGACAGGACCCACCTACCCAACAACTGATGGAACGTGGCCCACCAACCAGCCCGGATTCACACAAGGGCTCAGCAGACATTCTGACTTCACGAAAGCCCACATGATCGTGCCAGCGTCAACCCCTATAAAAGGGTAAATCACTTCAAGAACCAGGTAACGCAAGTTTACACACTTGATATCCTAATACTCAGAGAAGAACTCCGGTCCTTCTGAGATCTCTCCCTTTTCCAAGAGCTCTCTCGAGCTTCTTCTCTGTTGTGACCTCGATTGCTGACTTGGGCGTCGGAGGGTCCCATCGGAGACCCCCCTCCAGTCGTGGGACTTCTTTGCAGGCAACCCGGTAAAGACTTGGGCGTCGGAGGGTCCCATCGGAGACCCCCCTCCAGTCGTGGGACTTCTTTGCAGGCAACCCGGTAAAGACTTGGGCGTCGGAGGGTCCCATCAGAGACCCCCTCCAGTCGTGGGACTTCTTTGCAGGCAACCCGGTAAAACGAGGATTCGAGAAGCACTTCATTTCCGACGTACAAGAGAGGTGATTGAGCGTCATCAGCAACCATTAAGATGAGAGATCTGCAAGAAGGGTTGAAGATATCTAAAAATATTCTCTGAAGAAACATTCAAGTTGGTACGTAGAAAGACAAAAAAATAAAAAGTCAAGCAAATGAATTCATTTGTAAATCGCTGCATTTGAAAATATAATAAATTTTGAGATTGCTTTTTCTTATTATAAATTCTATTAAAATTGATAAATGAATTTCACAAGGAAAGAAATTTTTTTGAACCAAATTTCCTTTGTCAAAGAAATAAAGAAAAGGATGCTAATTCTCTAACTAATTGTTAAACAAGCATAATTTAAAAACATATATTGACTTCGTTTCAAATATGATAATTCATTTTAATTCTACAGTTTTATATATGATGAATTAAACATGGGAATTCATTTGCAAAGAAAATTCATTCTATAATTTATTTAATTTGTAAATCGATTTCACAGCTATTAATGTTTCAAACAGAGTCTTAATGTGATAATGTGTTCTTTATTTTATTTAAAAAAAAAACTGTTATCCGAACGTCTTATATAGCCATGGAGTGACCGGCCAAGTTCATAGACTTTCTAAACGTCTTCAAATTTATTTATTTATTTATTTATTTTTCCTAAGGAAGTTGACTTTTAAGGACGCAACTCCCTAGATCGTTATTTTATTTTATTTGTTTTGTTTTATTTTGTTTATTTATTTATTTGTGCGTACGTGCATGCATGGGTGTCTCACGTGCAGGAAAGGGTTGCATCACTGGGAAATAAAACGGTTGCCAACCGAACCAATTATAGTAACACACAGGCCGTCCGCCCGCCAAAACTGACGGCAAGGTCAACGAGGCAAAAAGAGTAGTTGGATCCACTAAAAAATAAGCGATCCCACGAGGAGCGAAGTCTGTGGGGCCTCAAGGTTTGTGGCACGCCGATTGCATCATTATATTACCAATCTTTTTGGCAAACTTTTGTGCCATGTAAAACCTTGATGTTATCACTCGTAACTAGTTCGTAAGTTTCCAAATGATGTCTTAAATATATGTATATTTTCAATTGAAGTCTTAACTTAAATAATTTAATTATTTTTAAAAAAATAAAGATAATAAATAAATAAATATAAATTGATACCCTATGATTTTAGCATTATCAAAGCAAATATTTATGGTTTAAAATGTTACAATTAGCTAACATATGCTTTAAGTTTTAAATTACACTCAAGTTGTTTTGCAGTTATATTTAACTGTCATATATTTTAAAGCATTATAAAATTGTACCTATATTAAAGTTTGATTAGATTTAAAACATATGATATTTAGCGTAATATTTTAAATTATATGTTGTAATTAAATAACATTTTAAAAGACATAGTGAAAAATATAACTGCCAAATATATGGAAAAAAATATAACTATCAAATTACATGATGTAATTTGATAAAATTTAAAACACGTGATAGTTTAGTATAATATTTTAAGCTATAACGGTTTAATTTGATAATGTTTAAACACTAGAACACTGAATCCTTAAAAAAAGAGAAGTGAGATCATCGAACTTTCTGCGCGCTAAGTCAACTCCAAGAGGAAGTTAATAATGATAATATGCATAATTTATATTGATGAAGCAAAACAATTTTCTGAGCCTCAAAAAATAAGGGTAGATTAAAGCTATATATATATATATATATATATATATATATATAGTAATTGATAATGAGTTAGACCATTCTATCACATGCTTCAAATAGTTATTTTTGTGAAACTTGCACCCACTGGTGACTAATATTGTTTTTTTTTTTTTTTTTTCCTGTGAGCGTAGAAGGCCATCCTTGAGATGTTAAAATATAATGGTTGTTAATTTTTTTTTGATATTTTATTTTATTTAGTCTGAGTTGAATTTTTACATAATGAGCCTATTTTTTTATATTTTGGTGGGATAGCCTCAAATGGATAAGATCATAAGAGACATTTTGTTTATTTCTAGAAATAAGAAATAATATTTATATGATGATGTGCTTAATGAAAGATCTATTTTTCTTTTAAAAGAAAATCTTTTTCTACTTTGATTTTTTTAAATAATTTATGTTGAAAATAATTTTAATAAAAATTAATATCAGAGCTTAGTTCAAAAAAGATCGTTGTTCTTAAAGAGGTGGAACGATCGATCGTGAAAAAAAGTTCGGTGAAAGCATCAGCCAGCATGAGGACAAGTCTTGCCACCGCCACACGAATTCCGTCAAGCACACCGCCCCTTCCTTGAAGAAGTTCGAACGTTATCTTACGGGATCGATCACCATTTCTTGGAGGACGCAGCTACGTGGAGGCAGGGGAGGCACAAGGCGTAGACCGTAAGGGCCACTGCGAAAATAAAATCACAATTTAGAAACCTAAAGATTGGTTTCTTGGAGACAGTGCCTTGAATTATCTTCACGACTGGCGCCACAGCAATCTGGCTCCTCTTCAAAAGCTTCCTCTCATGTCTGGAAAGCAACAAAAATTTTAACTGCCAGGTTAAAATTAAAAAAAATAAAAGGACTTTGGCGTAGGGAACAGCCAAGGAGTCTTTTTCAACTTCTTGATTTATGGTTACTTTTGGCGAGAGAACAGGGAACGAAAATGGTGACACTGTATCCATTAAATTTTTTCCTCTTTGTTGGAGAAAAGGTAGAAAAGGAAAGCCCTTGGTAGGTGGACTTGAAGGCCAAAGATCTGTTACCTATCCCACGAGATGATCAACAAAAAAAAGGTAAAGAAAAAATTGCTACAAAAAATTCATTGGCAGCCCCAAGCAATATTGGTATGAATATCCAGCAACCTTTTATCCCTATTTTTGATTGAAAAATTATGATTATTTGAGCATCAAGATGAAAACCCTTTTTATTTCACAAGAAGTATGGGATCTAGTTGAGAACGGGTACGAAGACCCAGTTAATCCAACAAATAATCAGAAGGAGCAACTGAAGGACTACAAAAAGTACTGAGAAAATTTTTTCCAGAATTATTAGAGCCACCAAATCAAAGGAGGCATGGGACATCTTGCAGGAGGAATTTCAAGGCAACGTCAAGGTGAGAGCTATCAAACTTCAAACTCTAAAAAGAGAGTTAGATAATTTAAAAAAGTAAGAAAATAAAAAATTGAAGGATTACTTCCCCAAAATTAATCAAATGAAGAGCTATGGTAAAAACTATTACCGAGCGAAGAATATGTGAGAAAATCTTGGCTAGTTTATCTCCAAAATTTGATACAATAGTTATAGTTGTTGAAGAATCTAAAGATATTTTTGAATTAAGTGTTATGAATTGATGAGATATCTTGAAGCTCATGAGAAAAGATTGTTTAGGCATAAAGAATCATCAATTGAAAATGTCTTTCAATCTAAACTCAAAGTGGTTAATAAAAATTCTCAAAAAGAATCATCTAGTCATGCTCCACTCAAAAGCGAGTCATTCAGAGGTGAAAACCAGAGTAGAGGAAGAGGAACAAATATGAAAGAAAGAGGTAAAGAAATGCACATAAATAATTTTTCAATAAGGCAATATAATGAGAGCACTCAACAAAGGTGCAACACATGTAAAAGATCTTCTCATGCTGAAAAGATTGCTGGTTTAGGAAAAACCCCAATGTTATAATTATAAAAAGTTTGGACATGTTCAAAAAGATTGCAGGTACAAAGCAAATGAACAAGCACACTTCTCAGAAGAAAAAGAAGGTCAACAAAGCATATGCATGTCAAACTGTAGAAGAGCAAAGTAATAATATGTGGTATATTGACAGTGGATGCAGTAATCACATGACAGGAGACAAGTCTATTTTTGTGGACATTAACAGTTCTTTAATTTCACAAGTGAAGTTGGGAAATGGTGTTCTAGTCCAAGCAAGAGGCAAAAGCATAATTGCAATCAATACCAAGAAAGGAAGAAAGTTCATTCATGATGTTTTACTTGTTCCAGATTTGAAGCAAAATCTCTTGAGTGTTGGACAGCTCATTGAGCATGGACATATGGTATACTTTGAAGATAATGTTTGCAAGTTATATGACAGGGATGAAAAAGCAACTTATGGCAAAAATCAAGATGGAGAAAAATAGAAGCTTTTCCTCTTATTTTGCACTATGCAAAGGATACTGCATGGAAGATGGAAGTAAATGATGAGTCATGATTATGGCACAAAAGGTTTGGGCACTTGAATTTTCAAAGTTTGGAAAGTTATATCAAAAGAATATGATGTATGGTCTACCAGCAATACATGACAAGGAAGAACCTTGTGAAGGATGTGCACTTGGAAAACAACATAGAGAGGCATTTCCAAAAGAGCATGTATGGAGAGCCAAAGCACCATTAAAGCTTATTCGAATTCATACTGATATTGTGGACCTATGAAATCTTCTTCTCATGCAGGTAACATTTACTTCATTATTTTATTGATGACTGTTCAAGGATGATATGGGTATATTTTATGAGACATAAATCAGAGGCATTTCTTATCTTCAAGAAGTTTAAAAATTTTATGGAAAGACAAAGTGAGCATTATATTAAAGTGCTGAGAAGTGATAAAGGTGGTGAATACAATTCAAATAAATTTGAAAAATTTTGTGAAGATGATGGTGTACAAAGATAATTGACTGTTGGCTATGCACCAGAGCAAAATAGAGTTGTAGAAAGAAAGAATCGTACTATTGTTGAGATGTCTAGATCTATGCTCAAAGACAAAGGTCTTCCAAATTCTTATTGGGCAAAAGCAGTGAATACAGCAGTTTATCTGATGAATAGATGTCTAACAAAAGCTCTTCAAAATATGACAATATTTGAAGCCTGGTATGGTAGAAAGCCTTCAGTGAAGCATTTCAAATCTTTGGATGTATGCTATACACATATTCCAAAGGAAATGAGACATAAACTTGATGAAGTAAGTAAAAATGTATCTTTGTTGGATAAAGTTCTAAATCAAAAGGTTACAGACTTTTCAGCTTGAAGCAAAATCAAGTGATCATAAGAAGAGATGTTATTTTCAATGAAAAAATTGCTTGGGATTGAAAGCAAAAGAAAGTTGAAGAAAATATTATTTCTCTAGATGAAGAAATTCATGATGCTAAAAATGAAGAAAATGAGGTTGAAGGTTCACCACAAACTTTCCAAATATAAGTCCATTTTCAACTTCAAGTTCAAGTCCATCTTCAAGTTCTACTCCTATAAAAATGAGAAGGTTAAGCGACATTTATGCTTCTTATAATTTCTGCATGATTGAGCCTGAATCTTATGAAAATGCTATGCATGAAGAAGTGTGGAATAAGGCAATGTAAGAAGAAAACAATATGATTGAGAAGAATAAAACTTTAAGGAAGTCATTGGCTTGAAGTGGATCTACAAAACAAATACAATCTAGATGGCACCATTCAAAGACACAAAGCAAGATTAGTAGCAAAGGGATACTCTCAATTATATGGTATTGATTATCAAGAAACTTTTGCACATGTTGCTAGACATGATACAATTAGAACTCTTATTTCTATAGCAGCACATAAAAGTTAAAAATTACATCAACTAGATGTAAAGTCAGCATTCTTGAATGGAGTATTGGAAGAAGAAATTTATGTTGAACAACCTCAAGGATTCATCATCAAAGGTCAAGAAAATAAGGTATACAAGTTGAAAAAAGCATTATATTGGCTGAAGCAAGCACCAAGAGCATGGTACTCTCAAATTGACACCTACTTCAATGAAAAAGGTTTTCTAAAAAGTCCAAGTGAACCAATCACTTTATGTGAAGAAGCAAGGTAATAATATTCTCATTATCTCTCTTTATATTGATGATTTAATTATTACTGGTAACAATGAGAATATGATATTGACTTTCAAAATGAAATGATGAGAAGCTACAATAAGAAGGAAGAACATGACGCAGACCCTGGTAAACTTTAGATGCCTCCATCATCTGATCAGTCCCTCAGCCATAACGAATCGCATGTTGGGATCGTTTCTAACACAAATTATTTTGAGAAGAGAAATCAAAGTAGAAGAAGGTTTTCTCTCAAGAGGAAAATAGATCTCTATATCGTTTCATTAAGCACATCACCATATAAATATTGTTTCTTGTTTCTACGGACAAACATAATGCCTCTTATGATCTTATCTATTTGAGGCTACCCCACCAAAACATAAAAAATAACCTCATTATGTAAAAATCTAACTCAGACAAAATAAAATAAAATACCAAAAAAAACTAACAACCATCAACTTGATTATTAAATGCCCAGGAAAACTTGGGGGCACTGGACTACATCATGTTCTCTCTCCTCTTTTTTTTTGGTACAGACGGGCGATCACATAATTCTTGTATGAATCAGCCCAGATACATCAGAGAACAAAATCTGCTGCAAAAGGATAGGACAGGGGTCACCTGGCCTCTAGATCCATGAACCCGCATGTTGAGCAACATAGGCAGCCACCCAGTCCGCCGCCGAATTGGCCTCACGATAAATATGGCGGATCTGGACGGAATCAACCTCCGCAAAATAGACCAACAATCCCTCAGAGTCGGATTTGAGGGACCATCAAAGCATCGATCCCTCAACAGCCACGAAATGACAGTCATAGAATCACCCTCAATCATAATCCTATGAGCATGAAGAATCCTGGTAGCATACGAGAGACCCGCCCAAGCAGCAAATAGCTCCGACATAGGAACTGATGAGTCCAAAGTACCAAGCCCTTCCACCACCAATAAATCACCCAGCGGCCCCCGAATGATGAATGCAGAACCCGCAACTCTACCCCGGATGCTCCCATCAAAGTTAATTTTGACAAACCCTAGAGGGGGGGCTCCCAAGAAAAGAAAACTGTATGCCGGCTCGCTGCCGAAACAGCAAGGGAACCCTAGAGGCCAGAGGAGTCAAAATTAATAGCGTTAAAGCCCGGGCACATTCCGCCGCCAACACTCTAATCTGCCTCACAATCCTGTGATAAGAAAACCTGTCGTTGGAGAAGATGATCTGATTCCTTGACAGCCAAATATGATAAGCAGTGATAGACCAAAGACCATGCTTATTCAGAGGACCACACCGAATGTCCTGAAAGAAAGATGAGCTCAAGGAGGTCATAGCATCCAAGTCCCTAGAATAACCCATGAGAACCCATATCCTTCTCGCTCTGCAATAGAGGAATATAGCATGGTCAGTGGATTCCTCTGCTTGTCTGCACAAAGGACAAATAGGCTGGATAGACAGACCCCTGAGATAGAAGGAGGCAAGTAGGAAGGCAGTCCCAGAGAAGCTTCCACATGAATAGCTGGACCCTGGGGAGAACATGAAGCTTCCAAATCCAGGCTGCATCCTTCGAACGCTGAGCTTGCGGCCTGAACATGTCCATAAGATCCCTAGTGGGGGCCCTGGAAAGACAAGATCTCTGCCAAAGTCTGGAATCAACAGAGCAGCCAGGCACAAGAGGCAACGAGAGAATCCGATGAGCAAGCTCCACCCCAAAAAAGCAGGTCACCGAGGGAGTGTGCCATGAGGGGGGGTTTAAGGAAATCAGATCCTTAACCCTAAGAGTGGAGGGAACATCCATATTAATAAAGGAGGGCTATCGCGAAAGAGGGAGCTCAGAGATCCAAGTATCCTGGATGACATCAATCGAAGAACCATCACCAATCATCCAAGAGGTATTGTCCAAAATAGCCTGACTATGTCTACAAATCTCCTTCCAAAAGGAGGAAGATCCCCGGGGCGGCACAATGAGCGAGCCAGTAACCCAATCACCATATCTCGCCCGCATCATCGAACTCCATAGGCTCTGAGGCTCCAGAAGGAAGCGCGAAGCGTGTCTAGCAAGAAGAGCTTCCCTTCTAATAATCAAAGACTGAATCCCCAGACCACATTCATAGATAGGCATACAAACCGTATCCCAGGATAAGAGGTGAGTACCATAGCCCTCCTGCACAGAAGCCCATAGAAAATCTCTGAAGCATCTCTCAATCCTCCTCAGACAAGTGATCGGCATGGCAGCATTCGATAGAAGATACACAGGAAGAGAAGAAAGGATATAACGAATGATGGTGACCCTGGCCATCATAGATAAACTGGTGACCTGTAACCCCTCAATACGCTGGCGGACCCGTCTCTCAATCGCCAAGTAGTCAGAACAACGGGCCCGTCTACCAGTAATGGGGATCCCCAAATACATAAATTGGTCCGTCAGAGAAGTGATACCCGACAGCTCTATAATGGCTTCCCGAGTAGATCTAGGGGTCTTCGGACTGAAACAGATAGATGACTTAAGAAAATTAACCCTCTGACCCGAAGCCTGACAATAACACTGCAGTATAGAATGAAAAGAAGCCGCATTATCAATGGAAGCCTAACCCAGAAGAATACAATCATCCGCGAAAAGAAGATGAGAGATCGGAGGGCCCTCTCTCCCGGCCATGAACGGGACAATCCGACACTCCTGCTGAGCTAGATGAAAAACACGAGAAAGATCATCCACAGCGATAATAAACAGCAAAGGGGATAAAGGGCATCCCTGTCTTACGCCCACAGAAGAGTGGAAAAACTCAGTAGGCCTCCCATTGATGAGCAGAGAAAAGGAAGGCCTCTGGATACAAGCCATAATCCACTCAATAAATAGATCATCAAACCCAAACTCCTGAAGAGAGCGCTGCAAAAAGGCCCAACTCAATCTGTCATAATCTCTCTCCATATCAAGCTTCACCGCCATGAGACACCTTCTCACTGGGGCTCTTTGAAGATCATGCATGAACTCCTGAGCAATAAGGATGTTATCTGAAATAGAACACCCTTGAACAAAAGCCCCCTGCTCTATAGAAATAAGACAGGGAATCACAAGCCGAAGACGGCCAACTAAGAGGCGAGCACATACTTTATATAAAGTAGTGCAAAGACTGATTGGTCTAAAATGCTGCAGAAGAGAAGGGTCGAAACACTTGGGCACCAGAGTAACAAGAGTCCGGTTCCATTCTAGGGGAATATGCTTCGATTGGAAGACAATCTGAATTGCCTGAATCACCTCCTGCCCAACAATATTTCAATAGTGGCGATAAAACAGAGGCAGAAAACCGTCTAGCCCAGGGGCCTTATCCGGTCCAATCTCCCATAGAGCCATCCGGATCTCCTCTGCAGTGATCGGTCTATAGAGCTTATCATTATCCACGGAAGAAACCCTCCTGAAATCAGGAACCCTGACTACTGAATCTCCAACACCAGTGGAGTCAGTCCATCTGGACTGAAAGAAATGGAGAAGCATATCCCGAATAGAGTGATGGTCCTCCTGACCGTGCCCCTCCGCATCAACTAACCTCTGAATCCTATTAGCAGCCCGCCGCTTCAATGTAGCCTGATGGAAGAATCTAGTATTACGATACCCCTCGCAAATCCATTGAAGCCTAGACCTCTATCTCCAATACATCTCCTGCTGACGAAGAAGAGAGTGGTAACGAGCAAGCATGTCCCGCAGCGAGAAAAGGTCCGAATCCAACAGAAACCCCTCCTGGTCCTCCTTCTGCAAAGCAGTAATATCGGCTTCAACCAGATCAATCTGTCTATCCAAATTCCCCACTTCCATCCTGTTCCATCTGGAGAGTCGGCGTCTAGACAACATCAGGCGATGAGAAAGCCGATAAATAGCATTGCCCCTGATAGGAAGATGCCAAATTTGGGCAATAATAGACCGAGCCGCAGAATGGACCGTCTAAAAATGCTCGAATCTAAACTGTCTACGCTGATACTGATCAGCCTCCGTAGAAATCAAAATGGGACAGTGATCAGAAGCAATCCTAGGTAGATGAGAAATAAAACTGCATGATACTTATGAATCCACTGGGTCGTAGCCAAAGCTCTGTCAAGTCTCTCCCAAACACGAGCAGACCCCTGCCGATTATTACACCAAGTGAATTGGGTCCCAGTATACCCCAAATCCAATAGCCCAGAGGACCCTATAAAAGTTTTGAATTCATTAATATCAGCTGAGGCTGTAACCCGTCTGCCCCCAAGCTTTTCATTAGCCTCATGATACAGTTAAAATCTCCCGCAATAATGGTAGGGAGACCTTGACCAAAGAGGGAAAGCAGCTCAGCCCAAAGGATCCGCCTCTCCCGATAATACGTACTGGCATAAACCGCCGACAGAAGCCAGGGGTCAGAGGACCCTTCCGAGACAAGAAGACCAATCTGCTGGTTACATTGATGAAAAGCCTCGATCGAAATAGCAGAGTCACGCCAAATGGCCACAATACCCACAGACATACCTTCAGCCTCCACCGCATATGAGGACCAAAACCGGGAAATCTGTCTCCGAAACCGGGCCAGAGTATCACCGGATAACCTGGTTTCCAACAAAACACATATGTCAAAATTATATAGATGCATCAATCTACTAAACGAGGATCGAAAGGAAGGCTTTCGAGCTCCTCGAACATTCCATACTAAGATCTTCATTTAGACACTGGAGGAAACTGGGACCCCCCTGGTCCTCCACCATAGCCGTATCAGAAAGGCACCCACTAGCCAGGGAGCCCCCCTCAGATATCATAGAAGAAACGGCCTTCAGTCCATCCGGGACAACGCCTAGAACAGCAGGCTGAAGAGACTGAGCCGATGACAATGAACATGAGTGAAGGCCCATAGTATCTTCAACTGAATCCTCCACAGTCAAACCGACATCCCTATCAGAGCTAGGCTTACTCACCCCCTGAACACCTTCCTGAAAACAAGATGGCAGATGCAGCTTGTCTAGAGAAAGGTCAGTCGCTCCGATACTTTTAGACAAGGGAGTTTTACCTTTACCCTTCCTTTTTACTATTTTAGAGATAGATCTCGGAGCCGGGCAATCAACAGGTCTAGCCCTTTTCAGGGGACCAAGAAAAGCGTCCCTACTGTCCTGATGACTGCCATTAACCAAACCTATACCATGAGAGGCAAAGGGGTTTGCAATTAACTGAGTCTGAGGTGACCCAAATTTAGCTGAACTCTTCACATAGCCTGCATCTTTCCCTTCTCAGAACCATCAAAACCGGCATGAGCAGACTGAACCGGCACGGCCATCAGTTGTGAAGAGGCAACAGGGATCAAAGAATTCCCCTTCTGCACTTCGACACCAGATCCATCAATTGCTAGATCCGACACAATCACCATTTTCAACGATGGAGGCACCCTCCGGCGAGCCACCTTCATCGGAGAGCTCCACCCCTCAGACTCATCGGCAGTCGACTGGCGATTCACCTGTCTCAGCTGGGAAGCAGAACCACAACCAGACGCTCCAGGAGCAGCCTTCGACTGGGGCATCTTCCTCACCTCCCGCTTAGCCCCAGGGACCTCCCGTCGCTGACGAACAGCCGCCAACCACGGGCCAAAAATAGGGGTCGTTGTCTCAGCCTCCTCACATGACCCAACCGGCACGGAGCAAGGACCCTCCAAGTGAAGCGAACCACATCTAGAGCATAGCCCTTCCAGAAATTCATAGGTAAATTGCTGCCAAAAGGGGAGGTTAATGCCCTGCACACGGGTCCCCGACCGGAGAGGGCACCGAAGATCCACCCGCGGACAAATTCTAGCAAAACCTCCTCTGCTCTTGGCCAGAGTAGAAGCATCGACACAGTGGAATTGGCCTACCGACTCCATGATCGCCCTAAGGAATTCCTCCTTCCAGAATTCCAACGGAAGGTTCGGCAAACGCATCCAGCCCAGAGCAAAGGGTATGGCATCCGCGGCCGATACGAACTCCGGCCTTCACCGTTCCATTCCAATGATCTGTCCATTGATGATCCATGGTCGATTCATCACCAATTCAACAGCATTCGGGTCATCAAAACGGAAGATGTGGCATCGAAATGCCAAGCTAATAGGTACAATTTCCCCTGGATTCTGGCACGCCGAAACTCCCTCACAAACACCGCAGCCGGAACCCATTTCTGGAACGACCTAGCAAGGATAGCACTCGCATGCCATCCCTCCATCTCTGTCTTCAACTCGTCCACCAGAACACTAACCACCTCCGGAAACGAGGTCTCCAGCCTTGCCACCTCAGCCGGTGATGGAGATGACGAAACCCAATGGAACCCAGCAGTACCCAGCTTCTGCCGAGCATCGAAACACCCGCATCCCCATCAGATGCCATAGGGGGCTAGGGGACAACACGAGAAGGATCCACAGGAAAAGCCACAGCCGAAGATGAGGACGATCATCGGAGATCACGAAAGAGAGGGGCGGAGCACGAATCTTAAAGGCAACCAATAGGCTGACGCCGGAACACCCTTACGCTTCTCTCTCCTCTTTGATTGTAAAGACTATATTTGATTGTTAATTAAAAAGAAATCGAAAAAAAAAAATTGATTACCCTCCGTTCCCATCGCTTAAGTCAGCCATATAATATAGCTATGCACTCCCTAAGCACAGCACTGAAAGCATGCAAAGGCCACAAGCTTTGAACCACATGAGGCCAACTAAAATATATATATAGGATTCCTTCTTATTGTAGCTCGATCTTGAACTTGGTGTTAGGCTTGTATAGTCCTAAATTAGTTATATGTTGAGCTGATTTTGGATAAAAAAAATTAAATAATGTATTTTTAGTTAATCTTTTTGAACGAGATATGGATTGTAACAATTTACATCTTCAATGCTTTAATAAAGAAAATATGCGCTTCTAATAAGTTTTTATTATACTTCTATTTATTTGGTAGGCACAAAAGTAGCATATTATATATACGCATGATTTTTTTGTGCAACAATAAATGGTGTCATAATCATGAAATTTATAATCAGCACATTAAATGAATTAAAGTATATAATAGCCTCAGCCCAAAGAAAACAGCTATATTGATATCGTCATCGTTGCCAAATAAAGGTTAATCTTTATTGGTATGTATATGAGCAGACACCGATGTTATATTATCTGAATTTGCTTTTTAATGGTCATATAATTATAATTCTCTAGAGTCTTGTGTTTTCAATTTATAAATTATTAATGAAATATTTTAGTTGGCCTCATGTGGTTCAAAGCTTGTGGCCTTTGCATGCTTTCAGTGCTGTGCTTAGGGGGTGCATAGCTATATTATATGGCTGACTTAAGCGATGGGAACGGAGGGTAATCTTTTTTTTTCGATTTCTTTTTAATTAACAATCAAATATAATCTTTACAATCAAAGAGGAGAGAGAACATGATGTAGTCTAGTGCCCCCAACCCAAGTTTCCTGGGCATTTAATAATCAAGTTGATATTTTAAAAAAAAAATCTTAATTAAAGAGAAGGCGTCGTTGATGTACGGTTGCCTTGGTAACATAGGACATCTCAAATTGGCACTGAAGCCCGAACTTAATGGATCGAAGTTCAACCCACGAATCCAACCTTTTTCTATAGCGCTGCATGGGACCTGGGGACGAGAAAACATATATATTAGAGGCGGGAGGTGGATATTAAGGACCCATATGATCCTTTTCTTCCAATGATAAAGATAAACAAGTCAAACTCCAATTAAAAAAATATGAAAAATAAAATAAAAATGTAGAGGCCTGTACTCATCATTGAATGAACTGCACTCACCGAAGGTTTCGCCGCCGGCGTTGGCTTCGCGTCAATGCCTGTAGAGCTTTAAGTCCTCTCCCCAAGAAGAGAAGGGAAAAAAAAAAAACTATTTGACGTTCTCTCTCTCTCCCTCCCTCCCGAGAGGGAGGGGGAAGAAGGGAGTAGATGTGAATCTATAAAAAAAAGGGACTTCCAAAGTAAAGTACGAGCTTCAGAGAACGAGTTCTTGGCTGAGTTCTTGGGCAAAGCAGCTGCTAGGCGTGAGAGAGCTCGGCATGGCAGAACCGAAAGGTGAGTGGAGTTCAAAATCAGGATATTCTGATGCTCGGTATACTGATTTGAGCTCTTCTTCAAGTCCAAACTCTTGTTAAAATTAATTACATTCGTTTTACTACATTGTGTTGCATCATTGAATTCATATTAATTAAGATATATATGTATTGATGCTGTGCATCAGCAAAGCCGCTTCGTATTGTCGACAAGTTGGATGGAACTGAAGTTGATATTGAAGACGAGACAGTGATCGATCTCCTCAGCAAGTACGAGTCTACATCTGATCCGCATGCCAAAGAAGCAATACTAAAACTTCTTGAGGTGAGCCAAGAGGATTGCATTTTTCATTCCCTCTGTTGATGTCCAAAACGATTTCCAGACTTCATTGTCAGGCAGAACACCAACCACCAAGGTGAGGGATCTGCAAGAAGACTTAAAAATGACCTAAAATATTCTCTGGAAAATAAAATGTTAAACAAATGAATTCCGTAAATATTGTAGAATTCATTTACAAATCTATGAATTGCTATGTTTGGAGACATAATTAACAAATTTTGGAATTACTTTCTCTTATTATAAATCCTATCAAAATTTATAATTGAATTCCATATGATCAGAGATATGATAATTTATCATAGATAACCAAATGACAATAGAATCATAAATCCTATCAACGAAACAAAGAAAAAAACATTCATTATAACTAATTGTTAATTAGGGGTAACTAAAAAAATAGAACATTAAATTTAATTTTCATTCGTTTCAAATATGATAATTCATTTAGTTCTACAGTATTATATATGGTGGGTCAAATATGAAAATTTATTTACAAAGAAAATACATTCTATAATCTTATATAAAATAATAAACTTAAGAAGTTTTGCCCTATATATTGTTGTCATGTGTATGCTTAAATTTAATGGTATTTAATGCAGCAAGTTTGTCTCACATAAAATGATATTTCTTTCTAAATCATTCTATAATTCTATTTGATGTAATTGGTATTATAGAATGCTTCCATGGTGTTAAAGTTTTCCTTATAGCATGACTCCCTAGATGTGCACATTGGGTTTCTCTTTGTTCGGCCTCCGTTTTCTTTTTTTCTGCTTTCATTTTATACCCAACGTTGAACTCTTTTTTTTTTTCCTTTTTTTTTCATTTCACAATGAAAGTTCAACTTTTTTTTCTTCCATTTTATTTTTAAAATTTTTTACTTCCATTTTTTTATTGTTTGGTACCATTTTATAATTTTCCTTACTTTGTTTCTTTTTTAATTTTTTTTAAAGTTTCACCCAACGTTTGGCATTTTTTTATTGGTTTATATTTGCGCTTTCATTTTATAATGAATGTTTGGCCCTTTTTTATTTTTCACTTTCATTTTATTACTTTTGTTTTTGTTTTCTTTCATTTATAATGAGCATTTGGCTTTTTTTCTTATAATTTTTTGCTTTCATTTAATAACGAATGTTTGACTTTTTTCCTTTTTTTCATTTTCATTTTATAACTTTTCTTTTTTTTATGAGGAGTCATAATTTTTCTTCTTAATTTCATCTCACATTTAGGCTTTTTTTTCACTTTCATTTATAACTTTTCATTTTATCCTTTCATTTATAGTGAGTCATAATTTTTTTATTTCAACTCACATTTGATCTTTTTTTCATATTTTTTAATTTTTTTGCTTTCATTTTATAACCAATGTTTGGTTTTTTTTTCTTTTTTTTTTTTTTTTTGCATTTATAGCGATTATAGTCTATCTTTTTTATTTTAACTCACGTTGTTCTCTTTTTTTCCTTTTTTTTCTTTTCTTTCTTTTATTTTATAAAAAGCATATCCCTAGAATCAAGATTTCTTTTGCTTGATAAATAAGGAAGGCAAACATATGTTTAGAAAAAATAGAACCGACCTAACCATCTTGAGAATTTATATTTATACATTTTTATATTTATAAATATATAATATATTTATATATTATGAAAATATTTAATATTAAATATTAATTTATTTATCTATCCAAAAGTAGAAAATAATAGTATAAAAAATATAATAAATAAATTATAGATAATGAATGATTCAAAAATTAACTCCTTTTCTTTCCTACTATGTCAAATCAAAATATTAGCTAAGGAGATGAAAAGCATTCTTAGAACTATAGTAGAAATTTTGTAATAATTGTACTTCTATTAGAAAGAAATTTATTTCATTTTGATTATATTTTGTATTATTTTTTAAAAGGCTTAAAATAATTCACCCATTTGTTGATCTACAGTTTCAAATCATTTTTTTTAAAAAAAATTAAAATTTAATCTATTATTTTCAAATTTTAATCTAATACATATATTCTAATTATCTTATCTTTAACTTTTAATTTAAAAATGAAAATTTTATTAGCCTTTAAAAATATTTCTAAATTTAAAAAAAATATTTTTATTTTTGAAACTTAAATCAAATAAGTATTATATATTTCATACTCTTTGTAAAATAATAGATTAACATGTAAACTTACCTTCCTTTTTTTTCCCAATGGAGTCGACTTTCAGGTGGCAACTCCCTATTTATACAAAATTCATTTTCAACCATAGATTACTTTCACTATTTTATTTTGTTTTCTTTTATTTTTTTAAAATTTATTTGTGCATACGTACATGCGGTCTCACTTGCAGAAGAAAATGGTTTCATCACCAAGCAACAGCAGCGAAGCGAAGGCCAGCCAAATCGATCAGAATTCACAAAAATATAACGCAAAAGGTGGTTCGGATAGGAAGCGCAGGGAAAGCTCGACTGATGAGAATATCATTGTTCACGACATAGATGGAACTGAAATTAAAATTGCAAATAAGGAATTGATCAAATTACTCGAGGAGTACAAGTCCGCACCTGATCATAAGAACAAAGGAGAGATACTAAAACGTCTCAAGGAGTACTACATGTCTGCACCTGATCATAAGAACGGAGAAGAAATACTAAAACGTCTCAAGGTGAGTCAAGAAGAGATTATATTTTTAATTCCTTCTATATATTCTCCTCTAAAATCAGCTTTTCTGTCAATGTCTCTCTCTGAAGAAGCATTCAAGTTGATAAAAGATCAAAAAAATAAAAAGTCAAACAAATGAATTCCACAGGTATTGCCGAACTCATTTGCAAAATCTATGATCGATCTGCTAAATATAATAAAGTTTGGAATTGCTTTCTTTTATTATAAATCCTATCAAAATTCATAAATGGATTTCATGGTATCAGGGAAATTAAGATTTTTTTTTTTTTTTGAACCAAATTTTCTCTATCAAAAGAAGCAGATAAAAAGAAGAAGAAGTTAATTTCTAATAACTAGTTGTTAAACAAGAGTAACTCATTTTAATACTGTAGTTTTATATATATGGTGAGTTGAGCTTATTTACAAAGAAATCTCATTCTAAATTTATTTAATTTGTAATTCAATTTTACAGTGATTAATGTTTCAAATGAAGACTTAATTATGTGATAGTGTGTTCTTTGATTCTTTAAAAAAAAAAAACCTGCTATCCGATCGAACGTCTTATTTAGCCACGGAGGAATCGGCCAATTCATTTATATAAAATTCATTTTCAACTATATCACCTTCGTTATTTTAGTTTATTTATTTGTGCGTACGTGATGCATGTCTCGCTTGCAGGCAACAATTGCATCACCGAGCAAAGAAGCCGAGGCCAGCCAAACCGATAATAATTTGCCAAAAGATAACGCAGGAAGCAGTCAGTCTCCTAAGCCCGAGACCAGAGATTCGTCTGACAACACTGAACGCAAGGCCGACGAGGAAAAAAAAGTGGCTGGATCCACCGAAAATAATTTACTCCACGACTGAAGCCTTTGGGGCTTCAAAGGTTTGTGGGACGCCATGGTTGCATGCATATATTAGCAACGTTTTTGGCAAACTTGTGGCATGTAGAACCTCCATGTCATCACTCATAACTAGTCCGTAAGTTTCCAAATGACCTCTTAAATATCTGTAAACTTAAATAGTTATGTTAGATTTTTTTTTCAAAGAAAAATAAAATAAATAAAAAACAAATTGATACCTCATGATTTAAGCTAGCATTATATATCAAAACGATTTCTGTAATTCGAAATGTTACACTTAATCATTATATGCTTTAAATTTCATCGAATTACACAACATATAGTTTTACAGTTATATTAACCACTATATACTTTAAAATATTATAAAAGTATATCATGATTACGTTTAAAACATATGAATACATAAATATAATATTTTAAACCATACTAATATAATCTGATAGTATTTTAAAATATATAATATTTTAGTATAATATTTTAAATCATAGGAGTTTAATTTGATAATGTTTATACCAAAAAAAAGTTGAAGCGAGGTCGTCGAGCTTACGTCTAAGTAACTGATGACAATACTAATTAGATAAAGTTAATAATGATAATATACATAATTTATATTGATGAAGCAAAACAACATTAATTGTGAGGCTTCAAAAAAATTTATGGGTAGATTAGAACTATATATTAGCATTGGTAGTGAGCTGGACCATCCTGGCATAGGCTTCAAATGGTTCTGTGAGAAACTTGCACCCACTGATGACTAATATGGCATTTTTCTTCTGTTTTTGTTCTTGTGAGTGTAGAAAGCTATCTGTGCGGTCCGTCGTACCAAGAAGTTGAAGGACTGATCAGACGATGGAGGCGTACCTAAAATTTGGGCTTGTGGTGTTATTGGTAGTGTCTAAAGTTTATCAGCATCTGTGTTATATGTGTTATTTGTTCTTACTGTAGCTCTTAAACTTGGAGTTGGACTTGTGGTGTTGCTAGAGATGTCTAAAGTTTACTAGCGTCTTTGTGTTATATGTTCTTTCCCTATAATTGTACCGTCTATGTGTAACTTTATAATGATTGTTGGGTCGATGCCAAACTTGTTTCTGTTGGTACCATAACTTCTAGCTATATGAGGTCCATGCATTTGTGAAACGCTAGCACGCTTACTTCCATGCTGGTAATTGTATCGTGATGCTAATTCCCCCCTCTTCGTTAGATAACCAATTTATCATCTAAAGCGTGGACTTTGTGCCCCCTACCAATTGTGCCGATTGGAGGTACAAAATAATAATCTAAATAATGGATACGATTTGCAAGGCTTTAAACGCCCCTAATGTGATTATAATATTATTAAAAAAATCAAAATAATATCTTTTTGGTTAACTTTTTTATGAAAAAAATTCTAAATAGTTACAAAAGAGTATTAAAGAACAATCTCAATCTTGAAACCTGTAGATTATCAGCCCACCCATAATTGAAAATTTGATTCAAAGAAGCACTCCTATTTGCTTGCTAGACACTATAAGAAAATTATGAAATAGCGACGAATATTCTATAAGAAAATTGTGAAATAGCGACGCAAATATTCGTCACAAAATAACGACAGAATTGCAATGCAATTGCGACCCATGAAATCTGCGACGAAATAGCGACAAATTCATTTTTCATTTAACGACGCATTAAATCAGGCGCTAAATAGCGACGCAATTAGCGACTCCAAAAAAAAAATCCATCGCCAAATAAAGACTCTATTAGCAACTCATCAAAATGCGTCGCTAAATAGCAATGCATATGCTTGCGTCGCTAAATAGTGCCGCACGAATATGCATCGCTAACTAGCAATGCATCAAATCGCTATTTAGAGACGCATTGGATGCGTCGCTAAATAGCGATGCATTTTCTTGCATCGCTAAATAGCGACGCATATGTTTGCATCGCTAAATAGTGATGCATCCAAAGCGTCACTAAATAGCGACGCAATTTTTGTCGCTATTTAGCGACGCATAATTGCGTCGCTAAATGTTTGCATCGCTAGTTAGCAACGCATATTCGTATGTCGCTATTTAGCGACGCAAGCATATGCATCGCTATTTAGCTTGAACAATTGTATGATATATTGGGGTGAAGATTCAGAGCTGAGATGGTGTAAGATTTGTGGGCAATCGAGGTACACCAACGATGAAGGAGGAGCTGGTACAAGTAGAAGAAAAAGTGTGCCTTACAAGAGGATGCATTACTTTCCTCTTACTCTATGCCTGTAGAGATTATATAGATTTGAGGCTACAGCTGCTGATATAATATGGTATGCCGAACATGAATCTAAAGAAGATGAAATGCAGCATCCATCAGATTCAAAAGCTTGAAAATATTTTTATGAAAATCATCCTGATTTTGCTAAAGATATAAGGAATGTAAGATTAGGTCTTTATACCAATGGCTTCCAACCATTTGGTTAAGCGGAGCAACAGTATTCATGTTGGCCTGTTATATTGACTGTATATAACTTTCCTCCATGGAATGCATAAAAAATACTGCAATGTTTTTGATAGTTTTGGTTCTAGGACCATCAAATCCAAAGAAAAAGATTGATGTCTTCTTTCAACCATTGGTGGCTGAATTGAAAATGTTGTGAAAAATAGAAGTCATAGCCTACAACATTTCTATGAAATAAAATTTCATCATGAGAGCTGCTTTGATGTGGACAATCAGTGTCTTCCTGGTATATGCAATGTTATTTGGTTAGAGTACTGCTGGACGTCTAACATGCCCTCATTGCATCTATAATTCAGATGCATTTATATTGCAGAAGAGTGGTAAGCAGTCATGGATTGATAATCATAGAAAGTTCTTACCTCCAAATCATCCTTATAGGCGGAACTTGATCGCCTTCCGAAAGAACAAAGTAGTCACAAAATTTACCGAGCCGGTTAGGTCTGGCTTAAATATATTTGATACTATATAGCATTTGGGTTGAGGTATGCTTGGGAACCAGATGCAGATAGAAAAATGGTTGTATATGTAAAAAACATAACTGAAAGAAGCGGAGTATTTTTTGGGATTTGCCGTATTGGAGCACAAATCTCATCCAGCACAACTTGGATATCGTGTTATGCATATTGAAAAAAAAAATTCTTTGATAACATATTTAACACGATGTTAAACATTCTGGAAAAAATCAAAGACACTGCAAAGTCAAGAGAAGAACTTAATCAGTATTGTAGAAGAGGTGATTTGAGGAGGAATGCTGATGGGACCTATCCTAAAGCCTGTTACACTCTTGACAGAAATTCATGAGAAGTTTTATGTAACTGGATTAGACGGAATTTTCATATGGTTATGTTTCAAATATCGGTAGGTGTATGGACATGCATATGCTCAAGTTATTTGGCATGAAGTGTTATGACTGTCATATTTTTATGCAACGGTTATTGCCTATAGCTTTTCGTGAGTTGTTTTGCACCATGTGTGAAAGGTATTAACGAAGCTCAGTTTGTTTTTCAAGAAGTTTGCTGCCACAGTCATTACTTCTGTATCCATGGCAAGGCTTAAGGAGGAAATTAAATTTCATAAATTATATGACTGAATATAAACTAGTTTGACCATTTTGGTGACTAACTAACTAATTTAATCTTGATGTCATATAATAATACTGATATTATTAAAATTTTAAATTATATGACTGAATATAAATTAGTTTGGCCACTTTGATGACTAACTAACTAATTTAATCTTGAAGTCATATAATAATACTAATATTATTAAAATTTCATAAATTATATGACTAAATATAAATTAGTTTGGCTACTTTGGTGACTAACTAACTAATTTGATCTTAATGTCATATAACTAAACAATAATACTAATTTATTAAAATTACATAAATTATATGACTGAATATAAATTAGTTTGGCCACTTTGGTGACTAACTAACTAATTTAATCTTGATGTCATATAATAATACTAATATTATTAAAATTTCATAAATTATATGACTAAATATAAATTAGTTTGGCCACTTTTGTGACTAACTAACTAATTTAATCTTAATGTCATATAACTAAACAATAATACTAATATTATTAAAATTTAACATTCAAATTTTGACAATGACAAATATAGTTAACATTACTGCATGCATCGACATCAACCATCGTAGATTATCAATTTGCTTCAATCTATAAACATTAGGTTTTGTTATACATACTAGTATAACACAACGACCTTATCGATGCATGCCATTAGTTTGGAACACGATCAGCCGAGGTTCTCCTGACGATGGATCTCTTCATGGAATAGATTAATGGCCAATAATACAATCAATCATAACTTAAAAAATTAAAAGTGCACCATCAATTCATTTTGCTGCAAAATTAATCAATCATAATATATGAACAAATTATTTATTTTAAAAACTTTGCTCTTATACCACTTGTAAGCATTATATGATCTTCAAATAAATAATTTGTTACATAAAATTAAATATAAAATACTTACCTAATGCGAAATTTATCATAATAGTATATAGACTTGATACTTGAATGTGATTGGATATTGAGAGTCTCTTTTGCAAATAACTAATCTTTCTCAACCTTATTCCTTTCATAGCAAATAACATGGTTTCTTGCTCACTTAATCAGATGGAGAGAGGATATATATATATATATATATATATATATATATCATTCAATTGGTATTTCCATCAAACACCAAATTAATGACTTTAATTTTATTAAATAGCAGAATTAACTTGCTTAAACTTTTGGACCATTAACATTAGATTAGAAGAAAGGGCGGTAGCCCTTCATCTTCTACATACGAAAATGATGGGTGGCTCTTCGTCTTTCGTATACTAGACTAAATTGAGAAAAGAACGACTCTTCGCCTTCGTCGCATAACATAAAGATTAAGCTAACATGCCCATCTCTAGTTCACATGCATTTTATTAAAAAATTAAATAGGCTGGGCGCCCACGGCTTGGCCCAATGCCCATCTCTAGTTCACATGCATTTTATTAAAAAAATTATATTTAATTAATAATTATTAATTATTAAATTGTTGAAATGCATTGAACTAGTTAGTTATGCTAGCTGCTTCTAGGTAGGCTGGTGATGAGTATTTGTACAAAGATGCATGTGATATAATTTTTTAATTATATATCCATAAAGTAAAGTTTAAATTCATATCATCTCCTACAAGGTTATCTTGCATATTATCAGATCCAAGATCAGATGAGGAGAGTTGATTACTTGATAATGGCAACATACATTCTCCATGGAAAGCCCACTTAGTATAATCTCTTGAAAAACCCTTCCATATCAAATGTTCTTCAACGGTTTGTGGATCTAAATAAGAATTGTTAACACATTACCGACATTGACATAAAATCTTTCCATTCAAACCACTTTTATTCATACCAAATTTAATGAAGTCATGAACTCCATCTAAATATTCTGTAGTATTTCTCGGTTTATTTATCCAACTTTTATCCATTGTAGGATAAATGATCGATAAACAACCAACTTTTATTCAATATCCTGCACATATTTCATCATCATAAGTGTTCAACATTAGTAGCATAGGCATATGTCAGAATAAATTAACTTTTAGGTATTTTAATTTGAACACAACTGAAATTAAAACTTGAAAAGGTCATAGCTTCAACTAAAGCAAAACTGATAGTTTTTATTCACATTGATCAAACAAGTAGTATTTTATTATTAGATGACAGAATTACTAGTTCATAAATGAACTATAGTGAAGCTGTGACGATAACTTTCACCAATATTCTTTTTTTTTTTTTGTGCCAAAGCCATGGCCCTTTGTTATTTCTAAGGTACTCACTGAAATAGCCTTTGACAGCATTAAAACTATGACATCCTGATCATCCTTCACAACATTGTCTCAAGAATCAGTATGTGAGTACCAAGGTGGGGGAGTTTTCCACTTTGGTTTCAGACCCATATGCATGTCTATTTTCTCACAGTATCACTTATTCTTCGTTGATGTGTTCCCTATACTTTTGTTTTAGATCTATATTCGTTTGCCACTGTTTTTACCAGCATTCTCCATGTTCTCGGATGTAGTTGCCCTTTTACTAAAGGCCTCTTTCATCAGCCTCCACAAGGATTTTGCATGTGAAACCAAGTTTCAGTCTAGTTATCCTAACTGAAAGGTCAAAATAAGCTTCCTCCTCGGTTTCAACATCTTGCCAGCTTTTAATGCCATGGAAGAAAAAGAAGGTAAACGAAAGCATCAGCTCTCTACGTCTTTGACGAGATTAGGCAACCGAAAGATGTGGCTGGTGGCTGACACTGAGTTGACTTTTATTGCTTATAATATCTACTACTACCATTGGTATTGGTGGCTTTTAGAGAGGGAAGGCTAGCATGCATGATGCATATGCATCTCTTGTTATGAAAGAGAATGTAATTTTTTCATCATATGCACATATTCTATGAGCTAAGAGTTAAATTAAATCATAAACTTTAAGTAAGCAAAAACACACGCTGCATTTAAATTCTCAGGATGCAAATAATTTACAATCAAATAAAATTTCAGAATATGCCTAAATTAGGTCCATAGTACTTCCCATCATCCGCACCACACAACGCAAAGCATCAAATTATTAAGTTTAACAGTTGGGATTTCATCATGCGGAGAAGGGTACCAGTGAACAACCATGGAAATGCTCTTCATAGCTCAAGGCTAAGAAAGACTAGCAGAAAGACATCGCCATCCAAAACATCCACATGGAGGAGGAGGGAAGGGATGGGCCGAGCACAGCGTGTTTCCCTATCTCCACAGTGGCCGTTGGCCTATGGGAATTGAAGAGAGGGATGGAGGCGAACTAAACAGACACCTAGCCTCTGGTTTTGTGGCCTTCTTGATCCTCCTTGTTGCTTAACCACACACACACATACAAAAAAAAAGGGAAGAAGATAGAGGTGACACATTACATAGGGTCGAAACACCTTGTTTCATGGTTAGAATCAACACGGCTGCTAACCACTGAGCAATTCCTCCAGGCCCACTGAATCTCACCAGCATCCTTCCCACCGTATCTAATCCTAGAAGATGGACAACAGTGAGAAAATAGGAGAAGGATTTGCCCTTAGGGAAGGACGATCCCTGATTTTGTCAGGACGGTGCATGGACTATTCTCTTAGACTGAGAAGAAGACAAGGGCTAGTATCTTGCATGTGACCTGAAACCATGATCTATATCTGAAGTGATTCCTAAAGTCACATTGGCCTAAAATGGAAAAATACCGTCTGAAGTGATTCCTAAAAATCTGGATTTAAGCAATCCAAAAGAAAGCCGTAGGAGTTAACACAGCCCTAAATAATAAATTTCATCTTAATTTCTTAATATATTTGGCTAGGGCACAGAGCTTTACCTTGGGAGACAAGGGCTTTATGGGAGAGTCGGAGGAGAGGGACATCGAGGACAGCAAGGTCGGCAGCAGAGGTCGCCGGCAGCACCACCGATGGGGCAAGAAGGCTGTAAGGCGATCGACGGAGCTAGGGCACAATGAAGAGCGATGAAGCCAGATTATGGGAGGCCAAAACTGAGAGCTAGAGCACAATGAGGAAGATCGGCGGAGCCAGATGATCAGGCGAGGAGGAAAACCGGGAGGGAGCTAGAGCACAGAGGAGCGCGGAGCGGCGTGGGAGAAGGAAAACGGGAGCTAGGGCTTTTAATCTGAGCTTTTAATCTGATCGAAGGAGCCAGGTCGGGGGGGGGGGGGGGAGGGGAGGAGTAATCCAAGTGGTTGATATGCCGACGTTTATAAACGTTGTTAGTTGCCAACACTTTTTACGTCCGATACGGCATATGTCAATGCTTATAAGCGTCGTTATATGCCGACGCTTATAAGTGTCGTTAGCTGCCGACGCTTTTTACTGGCGTCGGAAAAATCAAGTCCGATACGGCATATACCGACGCTTATAAGCGTCGTTATATACCAACGCTTATAAGTCGGCAGGCTGCCGACGCTATTTAAAAGCATCGGAGCCTGCCGACGCTATTTAAAAGCATCGGCATATTGCGGGATAGAGCATCGAAAAAAAAATAGTTAGGATATGGATATTTTACTGTTGTGTAAATAACTTAAAATTATAATATAATGGATAACTGCACACACTGGGCTAATTATAAGGCCGTTTGTTCTCATGAATAGGCCTATTTTCTGGTTATTCTCATGGGCAAACCTATTTTCTAATTGTTTTTATGAGCAGGCCTATTTTAGATTTTTGATATTCTCACAAGCAAGCCTCTTTCTTCCATGGGCTTCAGCATGGTTAGTTCTAGTTGTCCATCATGGGCTGCCATATATTTATAACTAGTCTAGTGCCGAGTTAATAAATCTATGAAATTGATATGATATATATATATATATATATATATATATATGTATGTATGTATAGTGATTTTGGATAATGATTACGTTGATTTATATTAATGTTTTCTATTATTGATGATGATAAACTTATTATTAATAGCAAATTAAATGTGTCTAAATTTTTTATTTTAATCAAATATATCTAATTTATCTATACATTGATAGGACTATGATACCAAGATATGATATCAATTATGCTGCAATAAAGGAGTGTATTATCGATGTTATCTATTATAAGCTTATTCTTGTTAATAAAATGTGATTAATTTATCTACATTTGGATATACCATATTTAGTATTTAGTATTATTATTAATATTCATGATTATGTATTTACGATGTTGCATTATGCTACATGCAGATGCACCAGAGGGAATTCTTATTGGGCTTAAGCTCATCACATTCTTTTGCAATTTTTTTCTTCTCAAAGGTTAAATTGCTTAGTCATAATACCTATGAGCAAGATGAAAAAAAAGAAGTATAAGTAGTTAAGAATAAATTAGGTCATTTGATACTAATATTATTTATAATAAAATATTTAAATTATAACTGAAAATAGACGCACATATTGGATAACACCTAAATTATGATCAAATTCTTGATATTTTGATTAATTATAATCTTTATAAGTTAAATAATATTAATTTAATTTTAAGGTATCAATAATGATATATAGAGTGTGTATGAATATGTATATATAATCAGAACTTGCCTGATACTTAGGATTACATCTCGAGATTTGTATCAGTGTCCCATGCTCAGCCCAAATGGCAGGTTGGGGTGAGTGTGACATGGACTCAACCAACACTAGCTGCTATGCCACATTGTTTAACCTGTATATCAAACTTGCCATGTGGAGAGATCAGAGGACTAATGGGGTAGAATGGCTTCAAAAAGACAGCAAGGTTTGGCATGGTTTGATGATCCCCATGCCATGTTCAAAGAATGTGCTAGTTGCCACTTTGATGCTAATGAACTTAAAATTATTAGGCATCTGCACATCAAAACAGCTTACTTTCAAAGGGCTTCAAGGAAAATGAATAAAAGAAAATAAATTGCTGCTCCATTCCATGGGAGGGGCATGTTGAAAAATTAGTTTTGATTTTACAAAAAATTTCTTCCTAAAAATTGCTAGAGAATTAATATAAAAATTTAAATATATAAATAAATAAAAAATAAAAGAATATATGAATCAAATTAGAATCGATGCGTATTAAACACTGTCCTAAGAATCAGATTTTTGCCCTTTCGTGCAGGTTGTTGGCGATCTGTTCTCAAGGTACAACGATCCGACTCGATGTGTGAATGTGCAAACCCAATGATTACCTTCAGATGCCCAAGAAAAGATAAATTGTAACAATAAAAATAATATAATAAAAGATAAAAAATTCTGATTAATTTTTTATTTTTTTTTTTCAAATTTTTGAATGCTCGGTCCATAAAAGCTCCAACGGCTCGGTCCATAATGACCTTAAGGGTCTAATAATCGTTAGCTCCAAATCAAAAATGGCTTACAAAATGAAATGTTTGAATCGTTTCTAAACGTTGATGAATATTACCTCTCGCAATGTTTACGCAACGCTTCCATTGCGTCAGTAAACATCCATGAGCATATCGCTCGTGGGCGTTTTTTTTTTTTATTTAAAGTTTTTCTAACAGGGCACCATCATTTACATGATCAAGCTCGTGTAGACCTGTGGACTATATACTGCTCATGAAAGGACCTTAAGTAATCCAATGAGGACTTAGTGATGAACTCTTGACAAATGAGCACACTCTTCCATTGAGGAAGCTTCTTATACTTGGAGGCTTGTCATTCCATCGATCTAACTCAGAAGCCAATATGAATATTAAAAGTTAAATGATATGTTATGCATTTTATTGAACTGATTCATAAATTTTGATTATATTTTATTATAGAAACCTTATCTCGTAGCTCCCATTGATATGTTTCAATGGAGTACTAACATCTCTATTTTTTTTTTCAATATAAAATGCCTCGAGTCTTCCCTTTGTATGTTATGGCTATTGTGATTTGTGGATCATATATGTAACAGCATGGATCACTGTTCTTTTTCTCTGCAAAATGAATCAGTTCTTATTTCTTTGACATCAATCATATGTCTTGCAAAGGCCAGTCCATCAAGGACGTAAATCCGTCCAAAACCTGATCGACGTTAAATATTATTTGAATTTTATTTGTCCGATAACCAATTAATCGTCAGGATGGCCGAGTGGTCTAAGGCGCCAGACTCAAGTTCTGGTCTTCGTAAGAGGGCGTGGGTTCAAATCCCACTTCTGACAATTTAAAAAATATATATATTTTTGGGTTGTCTTTTAAATTATTTTATACTAAAAATTGAAAATTCATTCACCGTTTTCTTTTATTTAATTTGAAATTTTATTCATAGTTTTTTTTTTTTTAACTTATATTCTTTCTTGTCTGTTTAACTAAGCCTGATTCTGACCGTTCTCAAAGGGTAAATCTTCTCTTTGAAATTCTAGCAAAACAATACAAAATGAGCAAAATAATATTTTTACAGTTATAAACATTCAAATTATATTAATTTGTTTCCCTTTTCTTAATATATATATATATATATATGCACTCCTTCTTATTAGCTACAGCAAGAGAAGGCAAGTTTGCATAAACATAATAGATGCTAAGGAAAACACGTATTGGTTTGAATTTATTAAATACCAAAAACTTTTAATCCTATGCAATATTAGAAGGCATTGATTTAGTAGGTAGATGTAATACTAGTAGTTATTTGTCTTTTTTGCTTGATGAATACTAAATCATTTTTTAACTGAAAATATTCGCTATTTTCTTATGTCGAATTTGAAATTTTATTCACTATTTTTTTAAAAAAAAAGTATATATTGTTTATTTTCTATGTAAATGAGCCCTAAGAAACCTAATTTTGACTTTTCTTAGAAGTAAATCTTTTCTTGAAATTCTATCAGAATAATGCATAATGAACTAAATAATATTTTTGGAATTTTTATATCATTTCTAGATTAAAAATTGAAATTTATCATTGTTTTTCTTTGTTTAATTGATATACTCTTTCATGTTATTTATAGCAACAGAAGTCAAGTTTTGCATAAAAGGAGAGGAACTATCAAAACACAGGTTTCAAACTATTAAAGATCATAGACTTTTAATCCTATACAATCTTGAAGTTGTCAAATTAGTAAGCAAAGATAACACTAGCAGGCATTTTTTTTATTTTATTTTATTTAGCACATAGACCCAATGAGTCACCTAAACAGATTTAATACGAACAGCCCAGTTTTCATATCTTATACACCAGATGACTCTCTCTATTTTTAAAATGTAATTAGGTTTACTTTAAAAAAAAAAAAAAGATCATACAGAGTAATGGATGGGATATGACATGAGATTTTGGAATGTGTAGTGTATTTTAATTATTTTATGTTTACTTAATTGATGAGCATCATATATCCTAAAATTTTAAATTTATCATGATTGCAATGATATGTTTGAAATTAAAATTAATTTATTATTTGTGTTTTTTGCATACCATGTTTTGTTTTGTTTTGTTTTTAAATTGTATGTATAATTCATAAGTAAAAACTTAAATCAATTGGTATGTGGATATGGGTAAAATAAATCGATAAGATATTGGTTGACATTTTTCAATCTGTTTATTTTTCTGGACTGAGAGTTTTTAACCCACATATAACCCAATCCATTGCCACCTTTGGGATTGCCTTTCTTTGTCTTGCCTATTTCTTACATTGTATAGCATTTCTCTTTATTAATTACATGAGCTTGCCCATTAAAAAAGCAAGAATGCCAAGTAAAAATTGTTAATATTTAATACATTATTAGGAGATCACTAAATATTTTATTCTTTTATAAATTGATCCAACTATTTTATTTATTTTTGTGCTTTTTATCAAATGGGAAACAAATGTTAAGAGTAAGAAGGATCATTAAGAAGACCCACTGGCTTTGGTAGACATTTATTCTTAGAATAGTTCATTCATGGGCTTAAATTATTATTTATTAGAGAATTGTTTTGAGCTTTGTTCCAAGTAAACTTTGTGCAAACTTAAAAGGATTCCTAATCAAGTCAGGACATGGTTCATGATTACATGTAGGAGTGTATAGTCTAATTAGAATTAAGACTGCGATCAAAAGGTCTATAACAAGCGTATCCATTCACAAAAAGGTATCCCTGGATGGTGGATTCTTATCAATCCACTGGTAATAATTGGGGGAATCAATGGAGAGAAGATTAGGTCATCCGACATCATGCGTATGTTCTACTAGATATGGAGTGCATAAAATAAGAAAGAAAAATATCATGACCCATTTATAAGGGAAGGTGCATTGATTACTAGGTCTATATATAAATATATATAAATATATATATATATATATATATATATATGACCAACATTTATACAATGATTTTTTACTTAATTTTTAATATAGATGATGATAATTTTATTAAAAAATATATTGCAATTAGATTTAGAAATACATCGGTATAAAAGAGTAATTTGATATATATATATATATATATATATATATATATATATATATATATATATATAAGAAAAAATAGAGATACATAAAATTATATAAGAAGAAGTAAAGATTTGATATCTTTGTATCTTATAAAAAGTATGACTTTAAGCCAATAGAATAGAGAGAAAGGAGAAAAGCTTCATATAGTCGATCTCAACTAATTTATGATTAAAGTTTTATTGTTGTATGATAATTTTACTGAAGAAAGAAGTTTCTTGGATTAAAAACTACATTATGATATGGATTTTGATAGCATGAAATTATGAGAATAAAAATGATGAAGCTGCTCAAAATTATAATAAAGAAATACTCAACTCAACTCATCTAAACCTTTTCCCTACTATATGGGGTCGGCTACATGAATCTGCTTCCTCTATTCTGTTTTATATAACAAAGAAATGTGTATAAATAAATATCTTATTATATAAGAATAACAAATTTTAGTTAAATAATACTAAAGAATCTTCGTCAGAACCTTTAAAACATGAATCTAGTAAATCAAATTATGTGAAGGGCTCAAACGTTCCCGTTAAGAGACGCGTTGCATTTGCCTTCGGATGTTTCAAAAAATGGATCATGGGCACCGCACCAGTGCCCGAGTACGGTGATAAGTCAGCAAGATTCCTGCACTATGGATGAGTACAAATAAAGAAGTTAGTCCATGATAGTCAGCTTAGAGTAGTAACATGGAACATAGAAATACTAACAGGTAAAACTATGGAGATAGTGGACACTGTGATTAGGAGAAAAGTAAATATAATATGCTTACAAGAGACTAAATGGGTAGGTGAAAGATTTAGAGAAATAGAGAATGTAAGATATAAATTATATTACACTAAAAAATATAAAAATAGAAATAGAGTAGGAATAATTGTAGACAAAAATTTTAAGGAATATGTTGTTAAGATAAGTAAAAAATGAGATCGGATTATATCACTAAAACTTATAATTAAGAATCATATAATTAACATAATTAGTGCATATGCACCATAAGTAGGATTAGACCAACAAACTAAGATATAATTTTGGGAAGACATAGATGAAGTAATGCAAGAAATACCACAAGAAGAAAAGATATATTTGAAAGAAGATTTTAATGGACATGTAGGTAAACAGAGGGATAAATATGAAATGGTATATGGAAGTTATGGATTTGAAGATAGGAATAAAGCCGACGTGAGCTTATTAGATTTTTTAGTGGCATATGATTTAACGATAGCAAACACTTGTTTCAAAAAGAGAGATGAACATTTAATAACATTTAAAAGTGGATCTATTAAAGTCAAATAGACTTTTTCTTAACTAGAAAGATAGATAAAATAACATGTAAAAACTGTAGAGTTATTCCAGGAGAAAGTTTAGCTTCACAACATAAGATAATGGTAGCAGACATATGGATAAAAATAAAATCTAGAGTAAAATATAAAACTATTAATCTAAAAATTAAATGATAAAATTTGAAAGAAAAAAGCTAGAATTATTTTAAAAAAAGTTAGTAAGAGTAATGACTATGAATATATATAGTGATTGGCTTAATGTGCAAAAAATAACTAAATGGATAAAAAACATAGCAAAAAAAGTTCTAAAAAAATCAAAAGAAGTAAGACTAGTAGGAAAGGAACTTGGGGGTCAAGCTTAAAAGAACAAACTATAAAATTTAGCAAGAGGATAGGGATGAAAAAAATCTTAAAAACTATAGGGATGCAAAGAAAAAGGCTAAAAAAGTGATAAGTAATGCCAAATTCAAAGCCTATGATAATTTATATAATATACTAGATACGAAAGAAGATGAAAAGACTATATATAAATTAACAAAACTAAGAGAAGAAAATAAAAGATCTTGACTATATTAAATGTATTAAGGATGAAGATGAAAGAGTCTTAGTAAAAAAGAAGAAAAAAAAAGAATGATTAAAAAGTTATTTTAAAAAATTATTAAATAAAAATAATTTAGTAAATTTAAGGATAGAAGGATGTGATAACCTATGAGTAATAAATAAACATAAATTTTTTCATAGATTTAGCATGCTTGAGGTTAAAAAGGCTTTGAGTAAAATAAAAAATGCAAGGGCATTAGGACCAGATGCGATTTCTATTGAGGTTTGGAAAGCTTAGGAGAAATTAGAGTCATGTGATTAACTAATTTATTTAACAGGATTGTAGTAACTAAAAGAATGCTGGATAATTAAAAAAATTTATATTAATACATATATACAAAAATAAAGGAGATATTTAAAATTATGCAAATTATAGAGGGATTAAGCTAATGAGTCATACAATGTAATTATGAAAGAGAGTAATAGAAAATTGAATAAGGCCTAAAACTTTGGTGTCAAATAATCAATTTGGATTTATGCATGGAAGATCGACTATGAAAGCTATTTATTTATTAAGAAGATTGATGGAGAGATATAGAGAAAAGAAAAAAGATCAAATCATTTTTATTGAATTAGATAAGCATATGATAGAGTATTTAGAGAAATAATATGATAGGTTTTAGAGAAAAAAGAAGTTACCAAAAGGTATATAGAATTGATAAAAGATATGTATGATAAAGTAATAACTATTGTTAAAATAACAATAGGAGAAACTAGTGAGTTTTCAATTACTATAGGTTTACATCAAGGATTTGCCTTAAGTCCGTATCTTTTTGTATTAGTTATAGATGAATTAACCAAATATATTCAAAATCATATCCTATGGTGTATGTTATTTGTAGATGATATAGTGTTGATTGATGAAACTAAATCTGGAGTGAATGCTAAGGTAGAGATTTGGAGAGAAGCTTTATAATCTAAAAGTTTTAAAATTAGTAGAAGTAAGACTGAATACATGAAATATAATTTTAGTAGGAATAGAAATACAAATGAAGAAACAGTGAAGATTGAAGCCAAAAGATATTAAGGAGTAAAAAATTTAGGTATTTGGAATCAATTATCTAGCAAGAAGGTGAAATAGGTGATAATGTTAATCATAGAGTTAAAGCTAGAGGAGTGCTTCGAGAGTATTGTATAATCGGTGCATCGCATTAAAATTAAAAAAAAATTTATAAAACTATTATTAAGCCAGCTATGCTATATGGAACAGAGTGTTGGGTAATATTAAAACAACATGTGAATAAATTAAGTGTAACAGAAATACGTATATTAAGATGAATATGTGGTAAAACTTTAAAAGATAGAATTAGAAATAAACATATAAGAAAAATGATAGAGTAATCCCAATCGAAGATAAATGAGAGAAAATCGATTACGATGGTTTGGACATATACAATGTAGACCTTTAGATGCTCCAGTTAGAAAGAATGATTTTTTAACAATTTATGATAAGGAGAGAGATAGAGGTAGACCTAAACTAACATGGACATAAATAATTTAAAAAAATATATAATTATATATAATTTGAATGTCGACTTGGTCCTGAATAGAGCAGAGTGAAGGAAGCAGATTCATGTAACTGATTCTATATAGTTGGAAAAAGGCTTAGATGAGTTGAGTTGAATTTAATACTAAAGAATCTACTTAAGATCTATAAGAGAATCATAGGTCATTCAATTTTAAGAAAGCCTAATCTCAAGTCAATATGATTAACTCACCCTCAACATCTATATATGCATCATCAAAAACCTCAAAAAGGCTAATTAGTGTAAGACTCTTTTTTTCTCTTTCATCTTCTCTCTTTTTCTCTTCCTTCAAATTTAAGAAGATTAATTTGATCATCAAAGAAATCGTCAAGGAAGAGACTTCGAGACCTCTAATGAGTTTTGAAAGTGGTTGCAGGCTAATTTCAATTTTTTGGGTAAAGATCTTCATTAACAACAAACTTCTTGGAGCACTTGAGAGGCGCACACACTCTCCTCCATTACGGTGAAGAGTCAAGCAGGCGCATACACTCCATCGAATCTTCACTGGAGGAGAAATTCAGCCATTGCTAGAGTTTAGAGTGTTGGGTGGCAGATGATGGCTACCTAATTGATATGACTGAGGCTAGAGTTATACTCTATATCCTTAAGACAATTTTGTCCCGCAATGGTGCTTACAATCAGTATGACGATTGTCTCCTAGGATACAACAGTCTTCTTTTGATGAAAGCAGCACTACAATTTACCAAAAAATTTGAACCAAGAATACTACTCTCTTTTAAATGCACTATTACTATACTACCCTTAGTAAAGTATGCAAATGCCTAAGAGAGGACTCAAATTCGGAATGGAATTGGATTGATTGAAAATGCAAGGGTATAGGGTCCTATTTATAGGTTTTTAGGTGCCTCTTGGAAGCAACCCTATGAATTTAATTTAATTTGAATTCTTTGATCGGATTTGATCAAAGGATGTGAAGGTTAAGGGCTTATCACCCTTGATATGCCCATTAAACATCATGATCTTTAGATTAGGCGATCGGATAAGCCTTTTCATGATTTGAAAGGTAGTTTCTCCGATCAGATAAGGCAATTCCATGATCGGATAAGTCATAGCATGGCTATGATACGTCTTTTCATGATCTCTTATCACAACGGCTTCATCAGAGCGACGCCTTATCTCCAACCGTACTATCGGATGAGTGCTTTATCACCAACCATATGATAGGAGGAGCGCCTTATCACCAACGGTCTTGTTGACCAGTCAATCGATGGGTTGAGCCATTGGATCATGATTGCGATCGTGATTTGATCACCGCATCTCGACCCTTCATCCGATCAATCAATGATCAGTTCTCATCCTGATCCGATGATCAACGATCAATTAATCTCAGCCCCTTATCTTGATCCGATCAATCTACACAATCAGATCCTCATGATCTAAAAAAATTTAAAGCCCCTCAAGCTCCTCGCGATAATGCGAAGTGTGCCTACAAAGCGCCCATTGCGCCCTTCACACACGCGCGTGCGCGTGTGCGCTAATGGTGAGCCTAAGGAACTTAAGCTTTAAGAAAGTGGTTTCCATATAAGTGAACCTTTCTTTCTTGATTTTTTCGATGTGGGACTAAATGTCCCCACAATTTCTCATTCACACACATAAGGAGGTAATGGGCTTTCAAGGCCCATTAGGGTATTCAAGGCCTATTTTGGCCCATTACCCAACAATCCCCCACATGAATAAAAATTGAACTTAGATCAAAGATCATCAAAGATCAGCAAGGCAAACCCCCACATAAAAGGATTTTAATGCAAATGAATATGCAGACACTAAAGAGAGTATAAAGGGATGAAGTTGTATCGGGTTATGTAGCTTGTGGCTTTGAACCTTCCTTAGTGAGTTATTATCGAGTTTACTTGCTAAAAGGTGAATATGATGTCTTGAACCTTTCAGTGTTTTGTGTAAACTAAGACAATAACAATCACACAACTTCTTCCCTAGCATTCTTTTGGTTCTCATGGTTGTGTTCATTTTGGCTCCGAACAACTCTTGGTCTCATGAGTGCTTCAGAGAATTAAACCTTAAATTCTCATAGAATTGGCTCAGTTCACACTCACATAAGTGATTCTTATTAAGAGTATCCTGACATACCCTACATGAATGTTCATGTCATAAGAATCATTAAAAGCAATGCTTATCCTAATACCTTTAGCATGTAGCACCAATTATCATAGGAATGAGTAGGATTGGACATCCTTAGTTCTTTCAAGTCTCTTCATAATTTAGTTATCCCTTATGAACCTAGATCTTGGGATCTCTAGTCAGCTAGGTTGGGTATCCATAATGAAGAATTTTCAGTTATAGGTTTTAAACACATTCCCCTCGATAAATAGTTTACTTGATCTCTTGGTAACCCCTTTGTTAATGGATCCGCTAGGTTTTTCTTTGACTGAATATAGTCAATAGAAATTACACTAATTTCAAGTAATTGCTTAATAGTATTATGTCTGCGACGTATATGTCTAGACTTACCATTATACATCTTATTCTGTGCTCTGCAAATTGCTAATTGACTATCATAATGTATGCATATGCAGACACAGGCTTTGGCCAACATGGAATATCTTCTAAAAGGTTTCGAAGCTATTCTGCTTCTTCAGCAGCTTTTCTAAGGCAATAAACTCAGATTTCATAGTGGATCAAGCTATATATGTTTGCTTAGAAGATTTTCATGACACAGCACCTCCTTCTATAGTGAATACATATCCACTTGTGGATTTTGTATCTTCTGTGTTACATATCCAATTTGTATCACTGCAGCCTTCTAGTATAGCTGGATATCTTGAATAATATAATCCATAACTTAGGGTATATTGCAGATATCTTAATACCCTTATTAGAACTGTCCATTGATTTGGACCTAGATTACTTGTGAATCTACACAACTTATTGACAGCATATACTATGTCAGGACGAGTGCAATTCATGACATACATTAAACTGCCAATTATACGTGAGTATTCCAATTGAGATATGGGTTCTCCAGTATACTTAGCCAAATGTAAATTAACATCTACATGTATTTTCACCGGACTAGTATCATACTTTGTAAACTTATTTAATATTTTCTCAATATAATGAGATTGAGATAATATTATTTCTTCAGATGTTCTAGTGATTCAAATCCCTAGTATAACATCTGCAATACCCATATTTTTCATGTCAAAATGTTTGATCAATATTTTCTTTGTCTGTTTTATTATTTCAGTATTACTATCAATGATTAACAGGTCATCTACATATAAGCGCAGATTATCACATACCCTTCAGGCAGGGTTTTAGCATATACATTTGTCACATTCATTTATTTTGAATCCATTTGATAACATTACATTATCAAATTTTATATGCCATTGTTTAGGTGCTTGCTTTAATCCATATAAGGATTTAACAAGTCTACATACCTTCTTTTCTTGTTCTGGAATAATAAATCCCTCAGGTTGTTTCATGTATATTTCTTCATCTAATTCACCATTTAGAAAAGCAATTTAATATCCATTTGATGAATTTCAAGATTGTTAATGGTTGCAAAAGTGATTAACATTCTTATAGATGTTATTCTACTTACTGGTGAATAGGTATCAAAGAAGTTTATACCTTCTTTTTGTTTGAAGCCCTTAGCCACTAATATGGCTTTATACTTGTCAATTGATCCATCAGCCTTTAGCTTTTTCTTAAAAATTCACTTGCACCCTAGAGGTTTCATATCAGATGGTAAGTCTACCAACTCCCAGGTATGATTGTGCATGATGGACTCAATTTCACTATCAACAGCTTCTTTCCAAAAGGGTGCTTCTGGATTAGACATTGCCTCTTTGAATGTATGAGCTTCATCTTTTAACAAATAAATTACATAATTAGGATCAAAGGACTTTGCAACTTTTGGTCTCTTACTGCATCTGGGTTCATCTTCAGGATATTCTTCCTGATGACTACTACTAGCAGTATTATCATAAGTTCTTTTATTTGAACTTTTTCTAATTTCCTTTTGCTTGGAAATATATCTTCAAAGAATGTTACATTCCTTGATTCCATGATTGTATTTTTCTGTATATCAGATATATCTGATTTATACACAAAAAAGCGATATGCACTACTATTATGTGCATAATCGATAAATATACAATCAATAGTTTTAGGTCCTATTTTGACCTTTTTGGGATCCGAATAGCTACTTTAGCTAGACACCCCCACACTCTTAAGTAATTGTAAGAAGGCTTCTTTCCTTTATATAACTCATATGGAGTCACTTCCTTCTTCTTAAGATGTATCTTATTAAGAATATGATTTGCTGAGAGAATTGCTTCTCCCCATAAATTCTGTGGTGTACCAGAATTTATCAACATAGCATTCATCATTTCTTTTAATGTGCGGTTTTTACGTTCCGCAATTTCATTAGATTGAGGCGAATAAGGAGCAGTAGTTTGATGAATAATGCCATGCTCTTGATAGAATTCATCAAAAGGTGCATCGTATTCACCACCTCTATCACTCCTTATTTACTCTTTTTCCAAGTTGATTTTCAACTTCATTCTTATAACATTTAAACATTTCTAAAGCCTCATCTTTAGACTTTAGTAGATACACATAGCAGTATCTTGTTGAATCATCAATAAATATTATAAAAAACTTTTTACCTTCTCTAGTTTGAACTAACTTTAAGTCACGTAGATCACTGTGAATTAAGTCAAGAGGTTCAGTATTTCTTTCAACTGATGGAAATGATATTTTTTCTAACTTAGCTTCAACACACACTTCACACTTGTAATGTGGATCGATTTCATGATTAGGTAATAATTATAATTTTATTAATTTTTTAATAAATTAAATTCACATATCCTAATCCATCATGCATAAACAAGAAGAGTCAACCATATAAACAGAAGAAGAAGCTTTATTTATTTCAAGGTTTCTGTGTACAGTCATTACATTAACCTTGAATAATCTATTATTCAAGTAACCCCTTCCAATAAATATCCCCCCTTAGTAAGTACAAATTTATCAGACTCAAAGACTATCCTAAAGCCATGTTTGCTTAGAAGGGAGCCTGATATAAGATTCTTTCGGATGTCAGGGACATGCAGCACATCATTAAGTAGAAGCTCCTTGCCATATGTCATCTTCATAACAATGCGGCCAAGTCCTTCTATCTTGGATGTAGAATAGTTACCCATGATCAAATTTCTACCATTGATAGGAGTATATGATGAGAACATACTCTTATCAGAGCAGACATGTCTGGTAGCTCTAGTGTCGATGTACCACTCATTTGCTTTGTCAACATGTTTGCTTCAAACGCAACAGCTGACAGCATCATCTCAGATACCTCTTTGGATAGGGTTTCAGTAATGTTGAGTTCTTTCTTTTCTTTATCCTTGAAACGACAGTTCTTGGATTTGTGTCCTTGCTTTCCACAAACAAAGCACTTTCCCTTAAACTTATATTTCTTTGGATTTCCCTTCTTCTATTTAAAGCTTTCGCTTGGAAACTTGCGTTTCTTCTTCTTTCTATGAGGTTGGCCTTTGGCTCAGCAGGTTGTCCTCCTGTCTTCTTGTCTTGACTTTTATTATCCTCCTCGATCCTCAGGCAGACAATTAGGTCTTCAAGTCCCATCTCCTTCCGCTTATGCTTCAGGTAGTTCTTAAAGTCCTTCCATAATGGTGGTAGCTTCTCTATGATGGCAGCTAGTTGGAATGACTCACTGAGAGACATTCTTTCTGCATGTATCTCATGCAGGATGATTTGGAGCTCTTGGACTTGCTCCATAATAGTTTTGTGATCGATCATTTTGTAGTCTAAGAAGCTTCCAACCATAAACTTCTTGTGTCCAGCATCCTCTGTCTTGTACTTTTTATCTAGGGATGCCCGTAACTCCTTGGCAGTAGCAATACTGATGTACACATTGTACATGGTATTATCTAGACCATTGTACAGGGTATTATAAGATTTAAATCTTATAATCTTAAGTATAAGATTATCTTAAGGACTTCAAGAGGCGGATCTTCATTCAATACCCTGACCAGATTCAGAGTTGTGAGGTAGAACAACATCTTCTGTTGCCACCTCTTAAAGCCGTGCCAAAGAATTTCTTCAGTCTCTCGGCTTGAACGGATGTCGTTATAGTAGCCATCTGCAGCAGCACTTTTGTGGTAGCAGGAGATTGTCTTAAAATTGTTGGGTAGCAGATGGTGGCTACCTAATTAATATGACTGAGACTAGAGTTATACTCTATGTTCTTAAGATAATTTCATCCCGCAATGGTGCTTAGGTCAGTATGATGATTCTCTCCCAGGATACAACAGTCTTCTTTTGATGAAAGCAGCACTACAATTCACCAAAAAATTCGAACCAAGAATGCTACTCTCTTTTTAATGCACTATTGCTATACTACCCTTAGGAAAGTATGCAAATGCCTAAGAGAGGACTCAATTCATAATAGAATTGGATTGATTGAAAATGCAAGGGTATAGGGTCCTATTTATAGGTTTTTAGGTGCATATTGGAAGCAACCCTATGAATTTAATTTAATTTGAATTCTTTGATTGGATTTGATCAAAGGATGTGAAGGTTAAGGGCTTATCACCCTTGATATGCCCATTAAACATCGTGATCTTCAGATCAGGCAATCGGATAAGCCTTTTCAAAATCTGAAATGTAGTTTCTCCGATCAGATAAGGCAATTCCACGATCGGATAAGTCATAGCACGGCTATGATACATCTTTTCACGATCTCTTATCACAACGGCTTGATCGGAGTGACGCCTTATCTCCAACCGTACGATTGGATGGATGCCTTATCACCAACCGTAGGATAGGAGGAGCGTCTTATCACCAACGGTCCTGTTGACCGGTCAACCGATGGGTGTGAGCCGTTGGATCGTGATCGCAATCGTGATTTAATTACCGCATCTCGACCCTTCATTTGATTGATCAATGATCAGTTTTGATCCTGATTCGATGATCAACGATCAATTGATCTCAGCCCCTTATCTTGATCCGATCAGTCTTCACCATCGGATCCTCATGATCTAGAAAAATTTAAAGCCTCTCAAACTTCTCGCGACGATGCGAAGTGCGCCTACAAAGTGCTCATTGCGTCTTTCGTACATGCGCATGCGCGGGGGTGATGCTACGCATCACCCTCAAGCTCTCCACTTATGGTGAGCCTAAGGAACTTAAGCTTCAAGGAAGTGGTTTCCATATAAGTGAACCTTTCTTTCTTGATTTTTTCGATGTGGAACTAAATGTTTCCACAATTTCTCATTCACAAACATAAGGAGGTAATGGACTTTCAAGGCCCATTAGAGTATTCAAGGCTTATTTTAGCCTATTACCCAACATAGAGCTCCTTGTCGATGCCACGGCTGGCTAAAGACTGGTAGTGTTCGGTCCAGGATTGTCAAGAGGAGGGGTTCTGAAACAAGACAAAAGTTTCTTAGCATGTTAAGCAGAGACATTAACCTTGAACTGGTTTAGTCCATTAAACCCGATTGATTTAGCCCAAATTGGTTGAAATCAATAAGCTTTTTTCATCTGAATTTGACCCGATTTGAAATCAACCATACTAATTGGAGCTAGGCCAAGTTCATCCAATTACTGAGCTATAATCCATCCAGGTTCAATTTGTGTTGAGCCAGATTTGATGAATCTAACCATTTGAACCAGACTCTGAACAAAGTCTATTGAACCTAACCCAAGATTGGCTAAACCTGAATTGAACTCTCAACTCTGGGTAGAAATGGGATCTAACTGATAGGATTGCATTAGATCTAAGTTAACCTAATTGTTAAGACTATGACCTATATGACCTAAGCTCAACTGATCTGTTATAGGTTTAGCTTCTAACTGTGCTGAGTTGTGAGCCATTATGATCATGGAATTGATTTAAAATTTTATTATGTAGGTGAACACCAAACCGAATCAAATTGATCTAACTCTATTAGTCAGCAAATCAAAGTAGACTAATTATAAATTTGTTATTTTAATAATTAATTAATTTACAATACTGATTATTTATTTATTATTGTTAAATTATGAAGTGCTAATTGAAATAGTTAAGATTTTTTTTGTTACAGGCGGGCGATCACACCACTCTGGCGCGAGTCAAACCGAACTATCAGAGTACAAAAATTGATTAAAAATTACAGGATAAGGGACACCAACATGCCATTCCATTGATCGGGATGGCGAGCGACCATAGAAGCTACCCAATCAGCTGCAGCATTGGCTTTCTATAGATATGACGAATCACAGAGGCACAAGTAGCCTGAAGAGAGACTCTAATATCTCTAATCAGGGGATTAAGAAGAGAATGAGAATCCCCATCGACAGAGAGTCTTCCTCAATGATCAACCTACGATAGCCCAAATGACGAACAACATAAGAGATGCTAGCCCAAGCAGCCTGAAGCTCCGCCATTGGGACCGAAATATCCATAGAGCTATGACCGCCAGCCGCAAGTAACTGACCCTCAGAGCCACGTATGACAAACCCAGAACCAGCAATACGATCGGAGACAGAACCATCAAAGTTCACTTTGATAACCCGGGGGTGGGGGCTCCCAAGAGACAAAGACCGTAGAACGGTGAGCTGCCGGAGCAGCAGGGGAGTCCCAGTGACCAGGCCCATCAGAGTGAATGCCAAAATGACAGTGAGTGTACTCCCGGGCATGAAAGAGAGCACGACGGATAACCACCTGCAGAGTGGCCGACTCCTCAGCAAAGACAATCTGGTTCCGAGTCAGCCAGATATGATAAGCCAAGTAGGCTGAAAAAATACCATGGGAGCGGGGACCACTCTGGATAACCAAACGGATAGCATGCAGAAAAGAAAGCCGGGTGGATCCATCATCCAGCAACCAAGGGGTAAAGTGGGTCAACTGCCAAATCTGAGACGCACGAGAACACTTAAAAATGACATGATCAATCGATTCATTGTGCATCCCACATATCGGGCAGAGAGGCAGAATAGAGAGACCGTGATCAGCCAAAAGGGAACAGGTAGGAAGACGATCCCACCCGAGCTTCCACAGAAAAAGCTGGACCCTAGGATGAACTGGCAAACGCAAATCCAAGCAACATCAGCTAGGCCCGATGTCGAAGATCGGAAACTGGCAACCAGGTCCCTAGTGGGAGCACAAGGAAGACAGGACCGACGCCAAAGTCTAATATCCAGGCCAGCAGAAAGAGGAAGAGGCATAGCGAGGATCCTTTGCGCCAGCTCAGTCCCAAACAGCCTAGTAACCATTGGGGCATTCCATCCAGCATTCTCCTGGAAAATCAAAGATGAAACATGCAAAGAGGGTTCAACTTCCGAACTAATAAAAGTCGGCCATCGAGAAAGAGGGAGATCAGCTATCCAAGTGTCCTGAGTAAGATCAACTGAAGTCCCATCCCCAATCATACAATGGATATCAGTCATAACAGTAGGAGCTGCCTCGCAGATCGCACGCCACATGAAAGAACATCCCCTGGGGAAGCTGAAAGCTGAGTCAGAAGTCCTATCACCGTATCTACCACGCATGACAGAACTCTAGAAACAATGAGGGTCCATCAGGTATCTAGAGGCATGTCTTGCAATAACAGCATCACGACGGAGCATCAATGACTGGATCCCAAGACCGCCCTCGGAAATAGGCAAACAAACAATGTCCCAGGCTAATAAATGAAGACCATGGCCCCCTTGCATAGACGCCCAAAGAAAGTCCCGAATACATCTCTCTATCCGACGAAGGCAGGTAGTCTAGACCAAAGTATCGGATAACAAATAGAGAGGCAGCGAAGTAAGAATAGATCAAATTAGGGTAATGCGGCCCATCATAGAAAGACCCGAAACCTGCCAACGATCCATCGAGCAGAAATCCGACGATCAAGGTCAACAAAATCCTGCTGACGGGGCCGCCAACCCGAAATAGGGATTCCGAGGTAGGTCAGGCGATAAGAGAAAGTGGAAATCCCTAACAACTAAGAAATGGCAGCACGACAGCGGGGAGGGGTCGATGGGCTGATGCAGAGGATAGATTTATGCAAGTTAACCCACTGCCCCGAATTCCGGCAGTAAGACTGAATGATAACAGAACAAGTGGCAACATTCTGAACAGAAGCTAGGCTAAGCAGAATGCAGTCGTCAGCAAAGAGAAGATGGGTAAATGCAGGTCTATGGGGCCTAGGCATGTAAGGCATCAACAAAGACGACCCTGCCTCCTGATGAAGAGCACGAGACAGGTCATCTGCACACAGCACAAAAAGGAACGGAGAGAGAGGGCATCCCTGTCGAAGACTAACAGCAGAGGGAAAAAACTCTGTCGGACTACCATTAATAATAATAGAAAAGGTAGGCCCTTGAACACAAGCCATAACCCATTCGATGAAGAGGTCAGCAAACCCAAACACCCGAAGCGTATGCTGAAGAAATATCCAACTCATCCTATCATAAGCTCTCTCCATATCTAACTGGATGGCCATAAGAGACCGTCGACCTGGGGCACTGAAGGTCATGCATAAACTCCTGGGCAATGAGAGCATTATCAGTGATACTACGCTCACGAATGAAAGCTCCTTGCTCCGAAGAGATAAGACGGGGAATCACCCCTTGCAACCGAGTAACCAGGATATGAGTGCAGACTTTATATAGGGTGGTACACAAGCTAATCGGCCTAAAGTGCTGGGGGAGCAGAGCATTAACTCTCTTTGGAACAAGGCAAGAAAAGTCCTCTGCCAATCAGCAGGAATAGTTCTGGAAGAGAAAGCATGCTGAACAGCCAAATAACATCTCGCCCAATAATGTCCCAGTAGAAGCGAAAGAAGAAAGGTGGAAAGCCATCCAGACTAGGAGCTTTGTCAGGACCCAAGGCCCAAACCGTAGCACGAATCTCCTCTGCCAGGACCTCCCGAGTCAAAAGTCCATTATCACTCTCAGAAACCCTGGCAGCCCGAGTAGAAGTGATAATAGGGGAAACAAAGGTAGACACCTCCGACCACGAGACTGGAAGAAATGGAGCAGCTGCTCGCGAATAGCCCCATCATCCTCAAGGATGTTACCATCAACATCACTAAGCCAGCGGATCCGATTAGCAGCACGCCGAGCCACTGTGGCCTGGTGAAAGAACCTGGTATTCCGATCACCTTGCTGAATCCACTGAACCCGGGACCGCTGCCCCAATAAGTTTCCTGCTGCCAGAGCAAGGAATGATGCAAAGCCAAACTACTCCTGAGAGACTGAGATCAGTGTCAGATAGATAACCCTCTGCATCCTCCTTCGCCTGAAGGGTAGAAATATCAGCTTCCACAACCTGGACTTGGTGCAATAGATCCTCCACCTCTCTTCTATGCCACCCTAAGAGCCTACGTTTAGTGAGCTCTAAGCGGCGAGAGAGACAGTAAGTAGAATTCCCTCTAACTGGAATATGCCACACCTGACTAATTAAGGACCGAGTCGAAGAATAACACAACCAAAACTGCTGAAACCGAAAAGGCCCCCGCCTGTGAGATGACACCTCAGTAGAGATAAGGAGGGGACAATGGTCTGACACAATTTGAGGGAGATGAGAAGTAGTAGCGTCGGAAAAGGACTGCATCCAAGATGAGGAGGCCAAAGCCCGATCCAACCGCTCCCACCCAAGCAGATCCACTATGATTATTGCACCAAGTAAACTACGGCCCCGAAAAGCCCAGATCAAAAAGACCAGCTGAGGATATGAAAGAGCGAAACTCACTGGAGTTCGGAGAATCCACAAACCGACGCCCCCCACGCTTCTCAGAAGCATCCACTATACAATTGAAATCACCAGCGATAAGAGTGAGGAGGCCCTGGCCTAACAAAGTAAGAATCTCAGACCAGAGCCGTGCCGCTGGCAAAAGTCAGTACTAGCATAGACACCTAGAAGCAATCAGGGCGGAGAGATTCCCTCCGAAATAACCAAGGCCACCTGCTGATGACTATGGTGAAAAGCATCGACTCGGATTGCAGGATTCCACCAAAGAGCCATAATACCCCCGAGAGACCATTAGCTTCCACAGCATAGGAAGACCAGTTATGGGAAACACGCCGCCGGAAGTGCTGAAGATTAAGACCCGACAAACGAGTTTCCAACAAAATACATATATCAAAATGATGAATACGCAAAAGCCTGCCAAGGAGGACCGAAAAGATGGTTTCAGTGCTCCTCGAACATTCCATATGAGGATCTTCATCAAAAAAAAAAAAAGAAACAGGTAACCTTAGGTCCCACCCTGAGTCCCAGTCATTATCATGTCTGAAATGTCTCCCAAATCAGGACACTGCACCTGGAGTCCCTGATCAGGCAACTGACACTCAACCTGATCATGGAGAGCTGGCTGCTGAGCTGACTCCATGGGAGCAACTCCACTCTAGTCCAAAGGATGCGATCCGACTCCCGAGAAACAAAGGGGAAACGGCTAAGGCATCTTTCAGTGTAGAAAAGGCAATCTCATGAGCATCTTTACCCTGGGGGGGGCCAGATGCCAAAGGAGGATCAGCTTTCACATATGGGCCCTTACTTAAAGAAGGCATCCGGCCCTTCCTTTCGAAGGCTTAGGGGACATTCTCGGCCCATGGAACTCAACTGCCCGGGCCCGTTTCAGGGAGGCTGGATTGGCATCCTTCCGGACCTTAGGACATCCGGTCCAGCGATCCGAACCAATAAGAGTAAAAGGATTAACAACCACTTTCCCATCCATCAGCATCTGAGCTCCAAGCTGAGAAGAGGGATCACATCCTTAGACACAGTGGGGGTCTCAGCCTGAGCAGCAGAAATTTTAGCCTTGAATTGGAAGACTGAATCCGTGGTAACATCTTATCACTTTGATTAACTAGGGGATTATTCCTCCCTTCCCTTGGAGACCTTCTGAACACTTGGGAGAATAGCTGCAATAAAGAGTCCCCAGGATCAGCCACGGGAGCAGAAGAAAGCCCAGATTCAGAATGAACAGTGACCGCACGGACTGAGAGTCCCGGCACGGTCCCTTCTCATTCCTCCATCTTCCCTTGGAGACCTTCTGAACACTTGGGAGGATAGCTGCATTCAAAGAGTCCCCAGAATCAGCCCGGAGCAAAAGAAAGCTCAGTTTTAGAATGAATAGTGACCAGCACAGACTGAGAGTCCCGGCACGGTCCCTTCTCCTCCAAATTCTCAGAGTGGATGATCGCCACATTTGGCATAGAGGACGATGGCACAGTTCTACGCCTAGAGACCTTGGCCGGCTACCTCCATCCCTCTTGATCTCCCAGAGCAACATCTTTGCCCTTGCTCGTCGACTCCTCAGCCACAGCCTTACCCGATGAGACCCCAACATTCAGCAAGACAGGGGAAGGCTTGATGACAGAGCGCAGCCATCCAAGGGCCAAACAGTGGAGCCGCTGCAGAGGACCCCTGCTCGGAGAAGACGAACACGGCCCAGATAAATGGATTGATCCACAGCTGGAGCATATGCAATCAACGTGCTCATACATAAATTGCTGCCAGAAAGGGGATCCGTGACCTCTGAATCTCGCCCCCGGCCGGAGTGGCTTACACAAATTGACCCTGACACAGGCTCGAGCGAAGCTTCCCTGGCACTTCTCTTCATGAAAGCATCAGCCTCCACAAATTGTCCAGCCACCGATAAGATGCTTCGGAGTGTCTCCTCGTTCCAGTATTCAATTGGAAGATTCGGGAGACGAATCCAGAGTAGTGCTGATCGCAGGGCATCTTCTGCAGGGACAAAGTCAGGCCGCCATGGCTCCACGCTAGCGGTTGGCCATTAACAATCCAGGGCTGCAGCAGCAGCACTACGAGCAGCTAGGAGCTCAAATTTCAGCAAGATAGTCCGGTGGGCAAGAGAGATTGTGGCAATCCGGCCAGCAAGGCCAGCCCGATGGAACTCCCTGAGCACCGCTTCCGAAGGAACCATCTCGACAAAGACCGAGCAATCACTCCTGAAGCAGACCAATCCTTCGACTCGCGGTCGCCGTCGTAGAAGCTGGATGACCTCCGGAAACATCCGTTCCAATCCAGCAATTTCAGCAGGGGACGGCGACGGAGCCGACCAGGAGAACACGCTGTCCACTTTCATCGTGACGGCGCTCCGCGGACGAAATGACCATCCCCACCGGACGGGAGAACCGTACCACCATCGGCCATCTCCAGGAAGAAGCAGCCACCGGAGATAGCAGCACCGCGGAGATCGGGACGATGATAGGCCGTAGCACCAATCTTAAAGCAGACCCAAAGAAGAGAACCAGAACACCCGCTCACACGATTCTTAAAGCAAAATGAGTTGACATAGTTTAACATCAATAGTTACATAATTGAAATGTTTGTTTTTAATTTAAATATATAAATGATTAATGTTACTGCTCAACTTATTATTATTTTATGCAATATAGGAATAGCATCGGTTAAAGCCTTACATAATAATTATTAATTTTGCATATTCTAAATATTAAATTACTGGATCAATTATATGGTCTTATTATATTTGCACCATAAAAACTGTACTGTATTCAAACCTTAAATCCATGTTATATAATAAAAGAGGAAATACACAATCGCATGAATAAATAAATACGATAAATATTAAATTATAAATTAAAGATTTAACTAAGACATAAAACTCTTGGTCTGATATATATAATGACATAATGATAGATACGAAAACCCACTTTTGCAAAAGTTATATGCCAAGATCCAATCTCCATTCATAGGGTTAAAATATGGTGCATTGGTTCTATTATAGTGATATATGTGACTGTAGCCCATGAACGTAGAGACTTAATCAGTGATGACATGAAAATTGTTTGATAAACGATGACATAAAAACTAATTAAATCATCTAATATTGATGATATAACAAGTTTATCATGATGATATGAATTGTTGATAAAAGGATAAAAATTCACTTAAACATGTTAGGATTTACATATCCTATGTCAATAGATACAGTAAAATATTAGTTTCTTAATGACATGCACGCTCTTTATAATTGTTTTACTAATATATAGTTGGTTCCATTTACTAACATGAGCTCATAAAATATCATATTTTTCTTTTTTCTTTTAGATTCAATGGAATAGATAGGGACCACAAGTAGAAGCAGTATTGCCGGATCTTTTTAGCTATCTTTAAATAAACTTATGTTAGATGTTTTTCCTTTATTTCTAGCTGTAAAAGTTTCATTCTGTGGTTAATTGCTTTTACAATTGACACCTTGTATCCTTTGCATATGGTGGGTTATCATAACTTGAATCCATCATAAGGTCTAGGGTATGATGGTAACCCAATCTTAGTAAAGAGAGCCTACGAGGAAACTATCTTCACCAATTGGCTGACAACCATGTTTGTTTGTTGATTTCCCTCCTAATGGATGTAAAATATATATATAAAGTTTGCTATATTCTCATTATTCGACACTCGCTATCCAACAATATCCTATGATCATTAATCCACTGGAATTGCAATTATATTCCTTAATGTGGCTTCATATATATAGTCTTTCTTTGGAGGTGACAAAAGCCTGACCCAACCCATGAACCTAATCCGAAGCCATCAAAAAAAAATAAAGTTAAGATTTACCTTTTATGACTTAAACATGAAGTGGCCCAAAAAAATTAGGATCGGATTAGGTTGGGTCATGAGTAACTCAAAATGATTCAAAAATGTATTTGCTAGAAAATGCATAAACTTTAATCAATATTTATAATTAGCTGTTTTGGATATAAGGGTGAAATATATTTCAATTTTATTGGTTTTAAATTTTAAAATTTTATATAAAGCATTATATAATTTTGTAAATTATCAATTAGATTGTTTATATGGTTAGTATTTTAATTTTTTTTATTTTTTGATATGAGATAATCAAGTTGAATGTTATTATAGTATTCACCTTAATAGTTTCAAATATCCTTAGGGATCATTCCCTTTTTTTATGAGATTAAGTATAGTTTAAATATTTATTTATTTTATTTTATAATCTTACAATTTGATATCAATATTTATGTAATTTTAAAAGCATATTTTTATAGATTACCACTTAATTATATTATTTTGATATTTTATAAGTTTCTAATTATTATTTTTATTGGTATCTAATCAGTATATAATTTTGTGCTTATCTCTTCTAACATTTAAAGTAATAAATGAGTAAAATAAAAAAATATTAAATTGATCGTTAATAAATTATTTTAAAAATAAAAATAAAAAGTATTAAGTAATTCTAATTCAATTATTTTATGTTGACATACATTGATTTTGATAATCACAAAACAATTAAACAAGTGGCTAATGAGTTTGGTATTGAATTATAATGAAAAGCAGGCATTCACAAGTCATCAAGAATAGGAATATAAAATTCAAGCTCTCAACAATGTTTTTGACTTAAAGAAGAGAGGTTGAAAAAAAAAAACAAGGCTAAAAAAGGATAACTCAAACTTTAAATGATCAAGATTCAGATGTTTGGGAATGTATTCCATAAAGAAGAATTAAGATTCAGATGTTTGGAAAGATATTCCATGAAGAAGAATCAAGATTTAGTTGTTTGGAAAGGTATTTCTTGAAGAAGAATCAAAATATAAGAGCTAGCACTCTTGGATTCAGCATAACACAGGGAAAGTAGTTGACATGGGAGTTGATTACCCTGAAGATAACTTTTCTAATGGCTAATTTTAACGCATTCCAACTTGCGTAATCTTCACTCCAACCATTCTCAACTATCTAAAACGGCTAGTGAACATTATAATCCTTAGTAAGGATTTAAATACAAGATCAAATGGGTAATTTAAAGAAGAGAAATGAGGAGAAACTGAAAAAAAAAAAAAAAATCAAAGAGAAAATTAAGAGATTTTAGGCTTTATATTTTCAAGAGTTCCCATGCTTCGAGGCAATCAAAGTCATTAAAAGCTCATTCAAAACTCCACCAAACAACTCAAGAAACTTTCTCAAGTGCTTAAGCTACACATCATTCAAAAAGAAGAAGCTCATTTAAGAGGAGTCATTCTTATAATTTGTAAAGTATCATTATTGTCTTATTTGCTTACTTGGTAGCTTTAATATTCTAATCCTTATATCCTTTCTTACTTGTTTGAGTTTCAACTTAATTAGCTGAGTTAGATAAGAATTATAATTGTTGAAGAAACGATAAGCGAATTGAATTCCCAAAAGGTTTTTGAGAAGTGAATGTAGGGGCAAGCTTGGCATCGAGTCACTATAAATTTTTTATGGTTATGTCTGATTGGCTTCTTGTGCTTAATTACTTTTTACTTCACTTCACTCCACTTCATATAATATTTTTAAATTATACTTATTTACTGATTTTTTTTAAAAAAAATTATTTTATTTCCTTTTTGGATTGCTTAACTAGGCAACATTTTATATTAGAATTCAGCTGCAACGGCTCAAACCTTAAATGCTTCGAACTGATCCGATTGCCAGGTCTCATGTTCTTCTTCGTCCATCATCCAATCCAGCGGCAAGGATAAGGCCAGCTCCACAGTCACGTGGATCACAAGTGCTGCCATAGGGACCGGCCATAACCGGTTCTTCCTCGAGGCAGCGGAATTCCACCCACGGTGACCGGTAAACTAGTATTAAAGGAAACGCGTGGCTAGAAGAGGTCCCCTCGAAGCGCGACGACCTCCGTTCTATCAAAGCGAAACCCTAAAAGGCTCTCTCCTCTCCCTATTTGCCTCCGGATCTCTCACCCTTATCCCTATAAAAACTCCTCTTTTTGAAATCTCCCCCCTATAAATCCACCCTTTCCCCCTCAAATTTTGTCCATTTCTGACCCCGATCGTCTGTGGAGTTGTCCAATCCGAAGGGAAACCGTCGGATTTGGTGCGGAATTGGGCGAGAACGTTAGATCCGTCTCCTTCCTTGTTTCTGCTCGAGATCCTTGGTGTTCCCTCCTTCCAATCGCCTCAAAAACCCGGGGGATCGAAGAGAAAGTCTGATCTTGCGATCCTGTGCTTTTTTTGTTCAGATTGGTCGGCAATTTTAGTTAAAAATCTGTCTTTTTCTTCAAATCTTTGCGGGTTTTGGTGTTTCGCGAGAGGGGGGAGAGAGAAAGATACGGAAATTTTATCGATCTTATAACGTTAATAGGGATGGAATCAGATTGAAATACCATCGATCTGAAGGTTTTGGATAGAGATACGTGAGCTATAATCTTTGAGAAAGTATTGCGATTAGTCGTTTAAAAGGGGGGATTTGAGCTGTGGAGCATGGCCGATCAGGTCGGCGAGGGGAGCCAGCCGGTTGATCTATCCAAGCACCCTTCTGGCATTGTTCCCACGCTCCAGTAAGTTCCTCCTCCCTCTCTTTTCTCAAAAAGGTTGATTTTTTAATGTCTCCATTAAGGAATCTATGGGAAAAAAAGTTCATAAAACTGGACAATTAGCAACCTACATCGCTCTTTGAACCCTTTTCCTCGGATCCTTAATTACTTATTAATAAAGCTGAAGTGATTCAGGGTACCTCGTTGTCGAAAATTTGTTCTGTGTGTAATTAATTCTGCATTTAAGCAAAGTGAAAGGGTGGAAATATGTGGATTTCATAACAAATTGGCCATTTCACTGGCTGTTGCACTGCACTCAGGGAAACTGTGCGGAAACTCAATGAAACTGTACGTTTCCGCGAGTTAAAAAGCTGCTATCTTGCTTTTGCAGAAACTCAGGAAAACTGTACGTTTAACGAGTTAAGCTGTTATCATGCGTCAACGAGATGGAATAGGCTAAAAGGTTTTTTTTTTTTTTTTTTTTTTTTTTTTTTTTTTTTGAGCTAGCTCCAAATTGGCTGAATTGAGTTAAAAAATAAAAAAAAAATAATATAATTAAAATTTTTAATTGGACCTATATTCATAATGTTGGGATTGAGTTTGCTTTTCAATGCATCTTGATCATTCAAATAAGAATTCAATTAAGAAAAAATCAGTTTGATGAACATATATTAGAAAACTTTGGGTAAATTACAAAAATGCCATTGATAATTTGTGATATTTTATCTAAATTTTTATATTTTGAAATTGTATTGGATAAGTTATAAGTTAGTTTTGAGTAAAGAATTTATTTTAAATATTTAGTAAAAATTATCTTTTTGGCTTTTTTTTCCAAAGAAATCAGTATTTTATCAGAATCAAAAAGTTTATTAATTTTAGAATATTAATATTCTATAAAGAGTGGGAAACTTCTTGGCTTTAAGAAATTTTTCTATAAATAAGGCTTAATGGAAGTATATTGATATCAAATTAATAGTTTAAAAGCATGAAAGAGGCTAAGGCTAAAAAAATTGATGGAGCCCTTGAGTATCGAAATTTAAGGATAATTGGTTCTCATCAAATTTATTTGAATCAAATAAGTAGCTTAATAATAAATTGAAATATTTTATAAATATTGCATGTCTGCGAAGAATTTATTTTATAGCAAGTAAATGAATATTTTAATTTACATTATTACTATGTGACATAAGTTCCATATGATTAGTTATCTTGAAATAAAATTGATTGATAGTTATTTTTGAAAGATTGTAAATGGAATTAAAGGTTTAAATCTTGCATGGTTTATTTATTAATAACTTGGATTAAGTAAGTAGTATATAGTTGTGTAGCTTTACTATTTTTACTAGAAAATATTATTATGCAAAAATGAAGTATGATCTTTTTATGACTGGTTATTGTCACTATTGTTTTCTGCAATTATTATCATGAGAAAATCATTTATAATTTCAATATGAAGCGATATGATAAATAATTTTATGAAATAATATGATAAATGAAAATAGAGAATGAAAATTAAGATTATTGAATATAAATGATTGGATTATTGACAAATAAAATACGGTTGACACCACATAGTATACATACACTCTCAGTCATTACGAATAATTGATGATTGATACCTGAACGTATCTTCGCAGGGATATATGCGGAGATCCAAACCTCATTTGTAGGGTTAATGCGGTGCATTGGCCTTGCCACAAGATTGTATGTGGCTATAGTTAAATAATTGAGGAGTTGCTATAACACAGTCATGAATTTGAAACCAAATTATTATTATTATTATTAAAGCAATAATTTGAATTATTATTGTTATATGATATGATGCAAGGAATTTTTATAATATAATGCTTACTTGGTTCATTGATTTATGCTTAGTATTATTTACTGAGTGAAAGCTCATAAAATTCGACTGTTATTATTATTTTTTTGTTTTAGATGCAGAGAAATAAAATAGGAATATGGGGTAAAGCAAGCAAAGCACCTATCAGATTTCTTAGTTAGGTAGTATCTTTGTTCTAGTTTATTGGTTATGATGATGGTCTCTATATGTTTATTCATTATGGTGACATTGTAGTAGGTGTTTATGAACATATTATTGGTATTAGATTGAGTCATTGAATAAAATTTTAATATTATTTAGTTGAATTAAATGTTGATGTATAGTGATAGATGCCTTGCATGCCATGTGGTATGTGGTGAATTGTCATGTTTTAAATCCACCCTAAGATATAGGGTGTGTCAATCTGTCTGGATGTGTAAACATTGGAGTAGGATTGCTGGAGTGATGTAGATGGATCTTTTGTCCTAGTCAATGCTTACCATCTATTGATTTTCAATTTCTAACTTCTTCTCTTGGAGCTGAACAGTTTCAGTAATATGTATAAATCCATTCCATAAAATCTATGATTATTTTCAGTGGCTTTTCTTTCTATAATTACATTCAAGCGTTTCATTCACCATTATTTCACTGAGAACATTGTATTCAGAAAGTTAAAGTGGCCACTGGTATCCAATTGCTCTATTAAAATGCTTCAGCATTAGCATGTTTTGTGTGCCTGCATGCATGTCCATGCACATGGGAAATGGGGAGGCTGACAAAGAATGCATTCGTGTTCATGTCATGTGTTTCATAAAAAAGAAAGTTTACTTTATCATCCGAATCTTCACTATGTTAGATTTGGTCACAGCTGTGGAACAATTTGAAAGACATTTCAAAAGACTGAAGTTTCCATTGGGCAAGTCAAACTGGCAAGTTGCCATCAATGTAGTGAGCAAAGATTTCTGGGAATGCATGCGATGGTGATAACTGGTGCATTTGATGGTAGTTGAAGCAGCTAACGATTTGTTCTTATGCTGGCTGAAGCCGTAAGAGTGCTGCTTTTGTTATTTTCCTTGTATAAATTTAACCAAAACTTTTATTTGGCTATTTGCTGAGTCAAGTTCATGTCCTTAATGGAGCTGATATAATGCTTTCTGTCAGTGCCATTTACATAGTGATCTTCATTTTAATAAATGTAGGTCTATGTCTCCTGATTGATTTCCACAGGAATATTGTTTCCACTGTTAACCTGGACTGCAAATTGGATCTTAAAGCAATAGCGTTGCAAGCCCGTAATGCAGAATACAACCCCAAGGTATGAGACAATGAGAAGTGAGATTTTCCGCGATTTAATGGGTCAAACCTAATTGTCATGCCCCTCGGGATTTTAATGTGAATAACTAATTACTTTTTGCTAGAGGCATGTTAATCTGAACTTTGGGTCATGGCTATAATTATGGAATTGGCATCCAACTATGCATGCTACTTCTTTAGCTAGAGGCATGTTAATCTGAACTTTGGGTCATGGTTATAATTATAAAAATTGGCATCCAACTATGCATATATATATAATATTCCATGGTAAGCAGACATCATATCTGAAACTTGGGAAGTGGGATGGAGGTCAATGAGTTGCATATATAAGAATCATAAAATTGCAATTGTATAAAATGACCAACATTTGTTTGAAAGTTATTGCAAAGATTTATTTAGGAGTTGCTATCTCTATTTGTCCATGGCAAGAATAGAGGTAGAGGTAGACTTAAACTAACATGGATAGAATAATTAAAAAAGATATAACTATTTATAATTTGAATGTCGACTTAGTCCTGCATAGAGCAGAGTGGAGAAAGCAGATTCATGTAGCCGACCCCATGTAGTTGGGGAAAGGCTTAGATGAGTTGAGTTGAGTTGCTCTCTCTATTTGTGATATTATTTAGTGTAATATATGTGCATTTTCTTCGTATTCTTTGTTGTATTCACCATAAATGGAGACTTTTTTCCCTCTTTGACAGCGTTTTGCTGCAGTAATCATGAGAATAAGAGAACCGAAAACCACCGCGTTAATATTTGCATCAGGAAAAATGGTAAGCGGATCCTGGATATATACATTGCATGGTTTCTCATATAAGTCTTAGAAATTTGTAAACAATTCACAATTCTTTTTACTTGTCAAGAAGTCTAATGCTAGTTCTGGTGTATGTTCCCAAACAAATCATTCTCCTTGAATCTTTGTGTTTATTTCAGCAAAATACAAATGCCATTAAGTTTCGTTATATTATCTTCTTTGTAGTTGGATACTGTTGGTTGATTTGCTTCATCAGTATCCATATTAAGGCATATTCTTTTGTTCTCGTTTTTATTGGATTGTCAGTACAAAGTCAATATATATTTGATATTAAGAAACAGAATGAGAAATAGGAAAAAAAAAAATAAAGTGTGAAACATGTAAAATAGAATGGAAGCCTAGAGAAAGTTTGATTAATTTCATATTAAATTTGAGTACTCTTAGACATTTAAGTAAATGTCCTGAACCTGGGAAAGGTCTTAAGGGCTAAAGCATTATTCTAGGCGATTAAATCCATTGAGCATGTGAAACAAAAGGGTTGACCATGGAGATTACTTAAAGAAGCTAGGGTCTAAAGATGTCATGAAGCTCGAATCGGGCTCATTTTTCACATTGAACTTTGTGACTATGGAATGCTTTGGATATTTGGGCAAGCTTAAAATTTTTCAATCTTAAAAAATCATATTTCGTATTGTATAGAATTGTAAAATTCCAGTAGTTTGCTGTTGAGTTTAGAGTTTTGGCCAAAAATATTATAAAGAATCAGCAAAATATAAAGGAGAAAAGGAAAATGAAACGAGTATTTACTTTTTTTGTGTATAGTCTGGAATCTTTTTGTATGATATATTGCCTCAATGCATTGATGTCTTTTAAACTGTAAGATTTATCAAAAAAAGTACAAAATTTTAAAATCAAAATTTAGAACAAAATTAAAATTAATTCAGATACCATTTTAAAGTATAGCATACTACCATAAATTCTTATCTTCAAAATGTATTTTTGAAATAATAAAACTTTTTTAACTTTCGTGAAAACATATTCTTTTTTTAAAATAATTTGCTTCCTTAGTATGTGTTGCAATTCAAATACCTAACTACTTATAAACAAGGTTTTATATCCTAGCGTGGCAGGGGACATATTATCCCATCCCATTATTGCGAGAAAACAGGACTGAGACCGGGGTGGGACTTTGAAATCCATCGGAAAGAAGAAAGGAAGAAACAAAAAGAGAAGGAAAAAAGAAAGATGAAGGATGAAGAAAAAGAAAGTAAAAACAAAGAAAGAAAAAGAGAAGAAAAGGAAAGGAGACAAAGTAGGAAGAAAAGAAAGAGATGAGGAGTAGAAGACGACAAAAAAGAGAAGGGAGAAGGAGGAGGACAAGAAGGAAAGAAGGAAGAAAGGAAAGAAGAAGAAGAAAAAGGAAAGAAAGAAAGGAAGAAGCAAAAGAAAGGAAAAAAGAAAGAAGGGACAGAAAGAAGAAAAAAGAAAAAAATGGAAGTAGAAAAAGAAAGAAAATAAGAAAAGAAGGAAGAAAGGAAAGAATGGAGAAAACAAACAAAGAAAGAAAAAAAAAGGGGGAGAGAGACAGAGTATATCCTCTGGGATGCCTAACCAGGACAGCTGCAAGGATAAATCTATTCAAAAATTATAAAGTTCAAGTTCAGTCATGCAAATATTGCATTCTAGGAATTTACTCTCTATCATGCAAAAGTAACTTTACAAAGAAAAAAGAAAAAGGAAAACTATAATCTAAGCAGCCTTTTGTTCAAAATTTAGTTTTATAAGTTGCTTGTGTCAAGAATTCAAAACTATTCCCAGATCCAGATTGGTTTTGATTAAAAATGTTGGTTTTAATATTGACGCTTCAGACAGAACTTCAAACCTTGCATCCATCATCACTGGATGATAACTGAGTCTGAACATAGATTCCAATTCCACTACCTTGCTCATATCTTTGGGAAAAAAAATGTTCTCTCTGCAAATTGTGTGATCATGTGTATTGTTCCTAACATTAATATTAACATGAAAATCCACCATTTACAAGTATGCCTACTTCCCATAGTTTCTTTCTTGTTAAGGTTGCTAGGGTTTTTTTTATCCTCTAATGCTTGAAAGATATTGCTAGAAGCAGGGACATTCCTTCCTACTGTTTTGTTGTAGACCCCTAAATTGTGCACGGATAGGATATTAGGTGAATACAACTTATTGTTTGCTATTCTGTGACTTCATTGTAAGTTGGTGCAGAAAGCCAACAGAGCCTTATTCTGTGATTTAGGAATTAAATAAACTAGCATTTGCTATTCTGTGGCTTGCTGCTAGCAGACCAAATGGGAAAAGAATTTAAGTCTCCTGATGATTTTTGAGAGTGCCCAGAAGTCAAGAATCATAGAATAAATTTAAATAGGGTTACAGAATGAATATTTAGATGCTATTTTGGAGGGTACCATAGGATAGAGTATGGTTGCTTAAAATTGTTTAGTGATTTCTGGACAGATTTGTGATCAAAATCTAGGTTCAAGTCTATTACTAGTTGGTACAATTAGTTTCCCTCATTAAATAATTTGGCTAAGCTTAGTTTACTTATTTGACTTAATTTTCTTAGAGTAAGCGGAAGAAGGAAAAGAAATGAGGACATAGATATCTTTTAAAATCCTTTCTATGCTGGAAAGGTAAGGGAAATGAGTATTGCGGTGAGTGATTTTGGTTAACTAATACGCTGTGAGTAAACTAGTTGGTTTTCTACTATAAACAAAAATAGCAGGTCTTGTATCTTGGGCTTATTTCAGATCCAATCTGGGTTCTTTATTTTGCCAATCGTATAAATTGAGTAAATCTGCAAGACTGCAAATCTGCATGCTGATAATCCATCAACACCCAGGGCTTTTGTGTGTGTATGTGTGTTGGGGAGGGGGGGCACACCAACATCCAACGGTAATCCGGATCTAATGCAACTCATATGTTTCTTTTCTCATTCTTTTAGAAACCTATTGTCATTTTTTCTATTTATGCTGAAGGTACCCAGTGCTAGCACTTAAACATGGTTATGTGTATGGGTCTGCAAGAGTAAATTCTTGGGAAAAGAGATGGTGGTGGGAAAAGGTCAGACACTTGAAACACAATCATCCACACTTAGCCACCCGATGTTCATATCCAAGTTTAAAATTGCTTTTATGTTACCTCTCTTTGTTCATTCATTCATTCATTCATTCAGCAACCCATAGAAAAAAGATAATTTAAAAGAATATAATTTTTATCTCACATAACTCTGCCAAGGCCGGTTCCAAGCTCGGGTAAAGGAGGAGGGTTGTGTTAGATAGCTGACAGCCAGCGTAAAACTCCGTCAGAACTCTTAAAACATGAATCGGGTAAGAGGAAGCAGATTCATATAGCTGACCCCATGTAGTTGGGAAAAGGTTTAGATGAGTTGAGTGTGATTTTTATCTCACATCACATGGAGCGATTATTATTAAGTGTTATATGTGGTAAAACTTTAAAAGATAGAATTAGAAATAAAAATATACGAGAAACGATAGGAGTAGCCCCAATTAAAGATAAAATGAGAGAAAACCGATTAACGATGGTTTGGACATATACAACGAAGATCTTTAGATGCTCTAGTTAGAAAGGGTGATCTTTTGATAGTCCATGATATTGTTAGAGGAAGACCTAAAGTAATATGGACATAAATAATTAAAAAAGATATAACTATTTGTAATTTGAGTGTCAACTTAATCCTGAATAGAGCAGAGTGGAGGTAGTAGATTCATGTAGCCGGCCCGATGTAGTTGGGAAAAGGCTTGGATCAGTTGAGTTGAGTTGAGTTGTATCACATGGAGCGATTCTGAAATTTTCTAGTAAAATAATGTTTCAGAGGAATTTGATGGATTAGAATTTTTGATGCAAGAGAGACAAAGGGACTTAAATTTGGACTTCCAGGGATTACTTGGGAACATTATGCAATTCCTCTTTTTAAATTTTCCTTTCTGTTTCAAGACAGTAGGATTGCACCACCTGTGATTTATTGCAAACTTACAGCTTATAATGAAAGCCCTGCTGATAACAATGCAGTGCCATAAAAAAAGAAAATGGTTTCAAAGAGTTCCCAGTTTTGCATCCTCGCGAAGTTGTTAGTCCAGCAATCCTAATGTTGTCCTTCATGATGTCATGATCCCATGGCCACTCCAGATACTCCATGATAGCGAGCAGTAAATTAAGGGTAATAATGTCCATGCATCAGTTATTAGATATCTTAAAAAATTATTCATCAAATAATTAGCGAGCAGTATTTTTAATCTCTTCCTGACTTGCTGTTGGATGGGAATATTAATCACAAATAACCTATATATGGTCCCTCAAACTACTGTTGCAAGAACAGAGTCTATGGCCTACTGATTAATTGTCTTGTCTTCATCAGTTATTAGATATCTTACTACCTCTTTCCTCGTAGACTTTGCTAGGAATTCTTCCATGCAACAATATCTTTGTAGAAAGTTGGATCTTGTGCATGTTGTAGTTCTTGCATGCTATTTTGAACATATAAGGTACCTCCAGCAGCAGTAAAATCAGAGAAGGGAATCTTGCAGAAACAATCTGCATAATTTCTGTTTTGCAGATTCAGGACACTTTGTAGGAAAGAAATTTGGTTTTGAAATTCCCGGATGCTCCCCCTCTACCAACTACAAGTAAGGGTGAGATGAAATCCCCCTCCTTAGCCTCTTGCAGACAAGAAAGAACAAAACTAGTTCTTTGGTCAGGATAGACATCATGGTGATGAACAAGCACCAGTTATTTAGAAAATTAAGGATTCATTGAACTTGAAGAGGAAAGCTACTTTACGTTCTTGTGTGCCCATCTCTTAGCTGGGTTTTGCAGATTACCAGAAATATCAAGTAGGGGTATCAATGTTTTGGGTTGGCCTGATTGGCCTGGAAAAAAAGCTCAAGAAATCATGGTTCGGATTGGAAATTAGCCCTGGATGTGAGTCCTGGGTATAAGAAATTAAATATTGAATTTGTTTGAGATCCTTTTATTGGTGATCTTGTTTGTGGGAAGGTTGCCTCCTTAATTGCTTTCCTGCATGTTGAGTGTTCACATGCACAAAGGCTGCCAAATAACTGATAGACTGCCTTGGGTTCGGGGGTGTGGTCAAGAGGCTTGGAAATACTTTTCACATGGTTCTTGTTGCTTTTTGGGGTTAGAGTGTGGTTGGCATGACACAAGATAGCGCATTATGAAATTCACCGTGCCAGTGCCTTGTTGAACCCTGACACTGGCATGGTGTTGGCAATGTGCTAGGCCAAGCGTTGGCACAGTTTGGCACTGTGGTACTATGCCCATGTCAGGTTGGCATGTGGTACTTGTATTCAAGGTTCACCGCACTGGTACTAACTGCCCCATACTGGACATATTGCACCATATTAATATCGAACTAAGACCTGGTATAGAGGGTGTACTAAACTTCAATATGCCAAACTAACTCCCATACCAGATGTACTGATACTGTACATGTATTATGGTGGTATGGGATTCAATATCGAGATGGCAAAGCTTGCTTACCTTTTTCACTTTTCAGCACTATACAGCCAAGAAAAAATAAAGCCTTTTAGTATCTTCCAATCTGTTTGTCGTATATGCATTTTCTATAGGCATTTCTTATATGCATAACCATTTCTGATTCTTTATATTTTTTAACACAGGCAAATCGTTAATTACTTGCTCTTCATACATTGTAAACCATATTAACCATTGACTAGTTTGACTGCCTCTGGAAGTTGCATAATAGGTTTCATCTTTGTTTCCTTGAGTAAAATTAATAATTTATCAGGTAATCTGTAGCTAGTGGCTTAGGCTTGTTACGCCAGTTAAACCTACCCATGGGACCAGCATTATATAAATTATGTTCTGACAGACTGGTGTAACTGGTTACCTATATTATTATTATCGAATCAAGAACTCAAGCCCTTTTTCCCCTCCAATTTTTTCTTTCTTTAAGCAAACATTTGTGCATTGGTGTTTGAATGATGATGATATGCTGACCCGATTTCTGTTTGGCCAGGTTTGTACAGGAGCAAAGAGCGAACAACAATCCAAATTGGCAGCAAGGAAGGTATTAAACAGTTAACAATGTCAGATCTTAAATGGTTATAGATCTTAAATGGTTATAACTCATGCTTTAAGTATTTCTATAGTTTTCCTTAATGATGATATTTTAGAACTAGAATCTTCCTGCTCATAAGTTTTGCCATGATTAATTTGTAATTTGGTGTTCTACTTCTGGTTTTCAGTATGCCCGAATCATTCAGAAGCTCGGCTTTCCTGCTAAGTTCAAGGTATTCACTAAAGGTTATATGTTTTTTATCTGTTGCTACCTCTAATTTTGCTTTCTGCCCCCTAAAATTAACATCGTCTTGAATCCCTTATCTAACCTTTTGATGTGATAACTAGGACTTCAAGATTCAAAACATAGTTGGTTCATGTGATGTCAAATTTCCGATAAGACTAGAGGGCCTTGCATACTCCCATGGTGCTTTCTCCAGTGTAAGTAAATACTCCACAAGCTTATTCTTTTTAATTTACAAATATATGTTGCCTTAAGTTGCTTTTTGTTGGTATTACTGCTGCAGAGTGTTTCTCTGCATTTCTCTGTTTCAAGGTTGCTTCATCTGCCCATAGCTATGCTGTTCGTAACAAGCTCAATAGACAAAATTTACGAGTTATTCTTTATTGAGAAAGCATGTCTTCAGGACTGAGAAATTCTCTTTGAGAATAGTTCCATTGCCACTCTTATATTTAGTCTTTCCCTTATTCCATTTTTGGTGATTTTTTTTGGGCTTTCCAAGTTGGCTTTCCTGAATCGAGTTGCTTGTTTGTTACTTCTAACAGTACGAACCAGAGCTCTTTCCTGGTCTGATCTATCGGATGAAACAGCCAAAAATTGTGCTCCTCATCTTTGTCTCAGGGAAAATCGTTCTTACAGGAGCCAAGGTGAAAATTATATCTGACATTCTTTCAGGTGTTTTTGAACTGTTTGAACCTTTGCTGATAGCTTCTGAGTTCTGTTATCAGGTGAGAGATGAGACATATACTGCTTTTGAGAACATATATCCAGTTCTCACAGAATTCAGGAAAAGTCAGCAATGGTATGTATGGTTGTATAGAGTCCTCTCAGCTCTTAGCATGAGTTTGCAACTGTTTGTCACTGACCCATACTGATGTCTATTGGTTTTATGTTTGGTTAATCTTTCTGTGAGCAGATCCTCTCCAGAGACAGCTAACGTTTTGAGCTCTCAGTTTGTATAGATTTTGAAGAAACTGCCGATACAAGTCTGGTTTCGTTTATTTGACAGCATATGAATTGTATCCAGATTGAGCTGCAGTGAGATAACCTGGGCTCTGTAGAGACTAGACCAACAGTGTGAACAGCCTGTTACTTTAATGTTTCAAAGGAATTGTAAAGACAGCATTCATTTGCCTCTTAGAAAAGCCTTTGTGCACCGGACCGGAGGTGGTGGTGTGCAGCTTGCATGCATCATTGCCAATCATCGAAGCTGCATCACGTTGCAGCATCACTTTTCCTTACCTTTTCTGCAGTGTGTAGTTTGGTGTTGGCAGCGATGGAATCTATATGCTTCTGCTTTGAGTGCTAGATATGGCCCAAGTGATGAGAGCAGGAAAGAATTATGCTAGCTTGGCTGTTTAGGCTTTGGATCAGAGAGTTCTTTCGTGCCTGCTTGTTTTAGGGACTGTTTGGATTAGAGAAATGAATGCGAGGGAAGAGAAACGAAGAAAAAAGATTATAAATTATTTTGTTTGGAAGGAAGGCGTAAGAAAAAAAAAAGAAATGAGTGTAATTAAGGTATAATTGTTATATTTTTTTATTTAAATAAGATAATTAATATTATTTTTTTTTTATTTAAAACTTTTAAATAAGAGAAGGAAAAATAATTCCTTTCTTTTTTTTTTTTTTTTTTTTTTTTACTTTTTACTCTTTCCTTCCTTTTCCTTTAAAAATCAACAAAGCCTTTTAAAACGATGAGAGATACGGTGTAACCAAAACTAAGAGTACGGTTGTCAGCTAGCATGAGTTCAGACACAGATCTTGAGCTCACAACCATCCTTTCTTCTTGTGCTCGTTGGCAGTACCTTGTATAACTAAATGAGCCCTCTTAAGGTGCCAGCTTGTTGGTTTTTACTTTGGAGGTGGGTATTTCCGGTTCCTTTGTAACTAAAACTAGCTCTGTACTTTTGTAGTCAAGCTCTCTCCTCGCTGACCATACCATAGAATGGGGATCCAAGCCAAGAGTCCCCGTTACCATGGAGATCAGATCACAAAACACTGGGGACCATGAAATTCGAGGACCAACCAAACGTAGCCGTTGGTATAGAGACCATGCCTTCAGCTTCCCAGCTTGTTCTAGTTTATGGTTGCCACCATGGGTAGCTCCATGCTCAAATTTAGAACTACAAGTAGGGCTAAAAACGGATCGGATACGAATCGGATAGTAGTATATCCGTATTTGTATCTATATTTTTTAACGGATACGAATACAGATACGAATGCTAAACGGATATTAAAATTCATATCCATATTTATTCTAAACGGATACGAATCGGATATTAAGTATATCCATATTTATTATATACGGATACGAATCGGATATCCAGCATATCCATATTTATTATATACGGATACGAATCGGATATCCACATATTCATATTATTATATACGGATACGAATCGATATCAAGCATATCCATATTTGTTATATACGATACGGATATGAAGATAGAAATTTCTATGATCTCATGATGGTATTATATGATGAATAGTTGTGAAAGAGTTAATAAATAGAGGAATACTAAAAAGCCACTAAACTCTTTACTGTCTACCACAAGAACAAATCATAGGCAATAAGAATATGGCCACATAAATGTTTTCTTAAGAAACTTGAAAGAAGTTAAAATCCATAACAAATCCAACTAAGCAACAGTGTAACAGGACCTAAAATATTTGAGACGAAAATCATTAAGCATTGAGACAAGAATTTTCACGGAAATGTAGACATATATAAGAATTTGCAGTTCACTAATACAAAAAAATGCATAAATACAACAGAAAAGCAAAATGTCAAGCATATTTTCTTGCGTACTACTAAGAAATATAAGTAGCATGTTTCTTAGGACTTACCAACATTGTGTTATGTACATAGCAAGTTCACCAAAGAATGGCAGGAAAGAAGCCTTAAATATTTTGATCAAAGTGCCCAAACAATTACCAACCTGAAGAACACAAAGGAATAAAAATATAGGACAAAGGTCAAGTTTATAATATATAAATGATCATATCAAGGGGCTAGGCTTAAAATAATAATTTGCCAAGCATCCGCAAAGTACGATTTTGAAAATATATCACAGACCTGATCAAAGACGTATGATTCTTGAAAATATATCACAGACCTGATCAAGAAAATGAATAAATATCCTCCAGGATGCTAGTAACTTATCAGATATAGGGACATAGTTTGAGTTGGCTCAGAAAGACATTATCAGCTGTTATTTCCTGATACAATTTGCATTCCGAGTCAGGAAAATTCTGCATGCAGTTGGCTCGAGTCCTGATGGAAATGCATTCGAGTATATGAATCTGCAGCCCTTGGCTCAGATAGAGTGTCAAACATATGCTTACAAATCAATGATTGCATTTAGAAATGCCTTCCAAGTCACGATGATTTAGTGTCAAACATATGCTTCATAAATCATAACGATTGTATTTAGAAATGCTCTCCAAGTCATGATTTCACAGCCCATACATTGAGCGTCAAAACAAATTTGAAGTCCCTATCATCATTGCCAAATTAAATTGAATAGGCTCAAAATATTATCACAGCCCACACACTAACCAAGATCCCATAAATTAACCAAGCCACTTAGACACCATAACATTGCTCTTCAAATACAACAAGCACCATCAGAATTGAAAATGTTTCTATATCCCGTGTAAAATTAAAAAGCGCAATGAGATGCTGCAAGGAACTCAATTTGAACTCGTAACGCAGAACATAACATCGTATCATCAAACAAAGCACCCTGTTTTGATTTCCTATCGCGTCGTGTAGAGACATTGCGAGAATGATGAATTGTTAGATAAATAAATATTTCAAGCTAATATATTTCAACACATCACAAACTTCTACAGATAGAACAAACCGATAAGAAAAAAATTCAGAGATCGAGGCGTTAATTGATACAAAAAAGAAATCAGTAGCAATGCAATAACTAAAAAATCCAAATCATTCCACACACACAGAAATTCACAGACTAATCAAAGAAATTCCAATCTCACACAGACCGATCACACGACTCCACCACGAATTCAGATAAAACTCTTCCCAAAAGACATAGAGTGATCCAAGCGAGAATCGAAACGGGAAAAAAAAAAAATTAACGCAGAGAGATGAAAAGGGAGAGGGAAACCTTTAAGACGCCAATTCTGGGAACCCTAGGGCCCACAAAGGAGCAACCTTGGGATTGTCTGCACCGATGGCGATGGGGTAATAAGCGATGAGAGACGCCAATCGAGATCGAACAGGTTGGGGGAGGGGAGTGGGGTCGGAGGTGGCGCGGGGGGAAGAGAAAGGGGCTCCGCGACAAATTGGTTTATATAATAATAATTAATAAATAAAACGAGAGGAATGCCGACCTAGAAGAGGAGAGAGAGCGGCCGAGTCTCGCCGCAGAAAGAGGAATCGCCAGCCGGAAACCCCCTTTCCACGGAACGCGTCGTCGTCACTGAGTAGTGGCCTCCATCGGACGGAGAAAAAGAGGAGGGCAAAGGGCGAGTTTTGCTGCTTACTTGATGACGACTGACGGACCGAGCCGAACTGCCGACGTCCAGGGAGGAACAGATCACGCGATGGATTGCTCCTCCTTGACCATCGTGGCTGTGGCACTGTCTCCTTCGCTGCCTCCGCGATGGTCCGATGGATCGCTCCTCTTCGCTGCCAGAAGTCTGGGCATGGGAAGGGAGTGAAGTGAGCGGGCTGTGCGCCTGTAAACGGGACGGGTCACGGGACCAGGGAGCGGCTTCCTTCTGCCAACCTACGCGACGTATCGATCGCCCGGCGTTCTGCTTTTAATTTTTATTTGAAAATAGCTGTCGCCCGACGCCCGTGGCTTTTGTAACTTTTATTTTAAAATATTAACCGAATATTTATAATAAAATAAATATTTATAATATTTAAAAAAATATATATTTATATTTGTATTTGTATCCTATTATCTTTTGGATTAGATGTCCAAATTTATATCCGAATCGATTAAATTACAAAATAAATATTAAATTTGATATAATTTGAATATAAATATGAATACGATCGGAGTTTATCGATCCATTTTCAGCCTTAACTACAAGATTTTAAACTCGGAATCAAATTTGTTTTAATGCGAAACTAATTCAATTAGATTGGATTGATTTTAAATTAGTTTCAAGATAGAATTTATTTTCTTTAAAGTTTTTGGATTTTTTTAATGTTTTTATTATTATTTTTAATATTAAATGTTTTGTTTAAAGTTAGATAAAATGCTAAATATTTTAATAGAAAGGATAGATTGCTTATATGGTATATCTAGTGTAACGATCCGGGCCTATGGGCCCATTTCGTTACAAGAAAGCAAGACGGACAGGATCCATACTAACTTGGGCCACCACAGTCCAAAAAGGGATCTAATTGGTACTTGTCCATCTTCCTTAACTGGTTATAAACCATACAACCAACTTCCAATTTTCCAATATGGGACTATTAGGAGGGGCATCACAATCTACTCCCCTTACAGGGCGACGTCCTCATCGCCAAGGGCAATTGATCACAACCATCAGGCATCATCCCCCATGGATGTAGCACTTTGCCCTGTGTTGCACTTAGCTCCTGCACTTCCGACTGGTTCGTGGCTCTGATACCATATTTTAACGACCCGGGCCCATGGGTCCGTTTCGTTACAAGAAAGCAAGACGGACATGGTCCACACCAACTTGGGCCACCACAGCCCAAAAAGGGATCCAATTGATACTTGTCCATCTTTCTTAACTGGTTATAAACCATACAACCAACTCTCAATTTTTCAATATGGGACTATTAGAAGGAGCATCACATCTAGTGTCCTTTAGAATCAAGAACAGATCTCTATCAAATTAGTTTGAGAATTTTGCTAAACTAATTGGATCCAATTAAATTGGATTGGAATTGATTCTTAGATTATCCTGATTCACTACTTACTTCGCTTGGTACGCCAATTAAGACTGACTTCGCTTGGTACTGTCACAAAATTTCGTTAGGTTAACGAATCGACTGCTGGTGGAGACCAAACCCGAGGACTCTTAAGGCAAATATGAAACTAAAAGGAACCCAAAAGATGTGGCAATCCTGACAGCCAACACACAAGTTACACCTCCAAAGAAATAAATCCAATTCTTAGCCTGGACTATTGGGCACAACCAGAGAGGATGTGAGCCCCATCGCATGGTGAGATTGACTCCAATCATATTATTATATCATATTATCTTATTATATAAGTCATATAATATAATATGATATGATATAATGATACAATATAGCAGTCCAAAATATAATATAATATTACCTTATAAAATCATCATATTGTTTTACTAGAATAATTATACAAATTTTATTGCAATATATTTGTTACATATTATAATTGTTATATTATTTTATAATTATATAGTATTATTATGTAATATTATGATTCAAATTATTAAGTTATTTTAGAAAATATTATAATAAGAATTATAATAATATCATAATAATTTGTTATTATTAGCATATATATATATATATATATATATAATAATATATATATATATATATATATATATAATAATTAGAGAGAAAGGAAGGGATGATAGTAATCCTTTGAGAATTATAAATATATGATAAATATATTTATGTGCATAGATTCTAATGAAAGGACAATGGCAACGTGAATGCTTCGTTTGTTTGTTAATATCGGATCATACAAATAAATGCTACATTTATAAATAAATCTCAGCAAAGAACGGGCCAAATTTTTAATTGGCTATATGTTTGATGCACACATTCTTACAATTTTAGGTATAGCCAACATCTATTACTTTAGCTTGCAAGAAGCAACCTGAATTTAGATTCAGACCCAATAGATAAAATTGACCTTCCTTTAACCTGAATTTAGAAGCATGTGCAAAAGTGTGGGGCATGGAGGCTGAATCTAGCTCAAGCTACCCCTTCCCTAACCCTTAGGAAAGGGATTGTGCCACCTTGCACCTATGATTGACATCTCCAATCCTTTCTTTCATCTTAGATCTATTCTCCAATTGGAGTTGGTTTAATCTTATGTTGATGGATAACAGCTTGACTAAGGAGAAGGTTAGCATAAAACCCCTTTTTTTTTAATGACTCACGGATTAAGTTGCACCTGTGGTTTGAGCTAGCATGCTTTTGTTACTCTTAGAGATACGGATTTTATTGCTTAATTACCTAGTGGATAATGCTATATATATATCTCATGTCCTTAGATTTTAACCTTTTTGAATTATTATTCTTTTAGATAAAATATGATACTCAAATATGTTCAAATTTAGCAAGAGTATTATATATAATTAATATTTACCGAAAAAATTTAAAGTTTGCATAGTTGGAAAGGAGGCATTTGGACTAACTAGCCATGGGCTAAAATTCGATGTATACAACTATTAATCTTAGATTGAGGCGCAATGTTCTAGTGTTTGCTGATTATGACCAAAAGCATGGCATATGTCATTAGTAATTAATGGTTGGAAACACGGCATGTAATGGCTTGTCACGAGCTAAAACATACCATGATTGGTCCAATATGAAAGGCTAACTTTGGATAAAATCATTATTGAATGGAACATGTACATTATGCTATGATATGTTTGTTAAATAGATATTTTAACAATTAATTATGGCAAATGAATTTTATTATAAATAAATATTTTAACAACTAATTATGGCATGAATTTTATTATAATTATGTTTAATATTTTGATACTTATAGCTATAAATTAATTGAGAAGGTGGTATCATTTTATTTTATTATATTTCACTTCTGTAGATTCAGAAGATTCTTGGCTTCTTGGTTGTTATTTGAAATTTTTGGTGAGACAAAAATAGCTAGACTTTGATACTAAATGCATCTCAACTCAAATATTAAATAATTTGTAATACAAATATTTTGTTTATTATTTCTTCATATTTCTTGGTATTAAGTAAATGGCTCAAATCTGTAACCCTCTTGCATACTTTTTGAGAATGTCCTGAAGAATATGCAGTCATAACTTTGGAATGCGGCTTACAAACAAAAAATAAATAAAAGTGAATGAGCAAAAGATAATCAACTAAATAAAAAATTAAAATAAAAAGTTACTATAAATATAATATTATGTATGGAGAGTAAGATAAGTTTGAAGAAGAGATATAACAGTCGAAAATTCTCTTGAAGCCTTTAGTTGGAACATTCCAATAGTAAAATCATATATTATAAGAGCACATTCTCCAATGTTAAAATCGTATATTATAAGAGCTCATTCTTGATACACTTTTAATTATAGTTTACAAACAAAAGAGTGCATTTAAAAACATTGAGCATCCAGGGCCAAATACTTTAGAAAGCAATCACTTGCAATTGGGAAAATGTTGAACAAAGAAGTAGATAAATAACTCCAACTCAACTCAACTCATCTAAGCCTTTTTCCTACTACATAGAGTCGGCTATATGAATCTACTTCTACCACTTTGCTCTATTTAGGACTAAGTCGATACTCAAATTAGAAATAGTTATATCTTTTTTATTTTTTTCTATTCATATTAGTTTAGCTTTACCTCTACCTCTATCCTACCTATGGATCATTAAAAGATTACTTTTTCTAACTGAAGTATCTAAAGGTCTTCATTATATATGTCCAAAGCATCGTAATCTATTTTCTTTTATTTTATCTTCAATTGGAGTTACTCTTATTATTTTTTGTATATGTTTATTTCTAATTTTATCTTTTAAAGTTTTACCACATATCCATCTTAACATGCACATTTCTGTTATACTTAATTTATTCATATGTTGTTTCAATATTACCCAACACTCTATTCTATATAGTATAGCTGACCTAATAGCAGTTTTATAAATTTTTTCTTCAATTTTAATGGGATGCATCTATCATACATTACTCCCAAAGCATTCCTTCACTTAACCCATCCTGCTTTAACTCTTTGATTCACATCTTCATCTATTTCATCTTCTTGTTGGATAATTGATCCTAAATACCAAAATTTTTACTTCTTGATATCTATTGGCTTGCAATCTTCACTATTTCTTCATTTGTATTTTTACTTCCATTAAAATTATATTTTATGTATTCAGTTTTAGTTCTACTAAGCTTAAAACTTGTATATTTTAAAGCATCTCTCCAAATCTCTAGCTTAGCATGTTCTCTACATTTAGTTTTATCAATCAATACTATATTATCTGTAAATAATATATACCATGGGATATCATCTTGAATATGTTTGATTAATTCACCATAACTAATACAAAAAGATACGAACTTAAGGTAGATTCTTGATGCAAACCTATAGTAATTAAAAACTCACTAGTTTCTCCTATTGTTATTTTAACAATAGTTATTGTTCTATCATACATATCTTTTATAATTTTATGTACCTTTTAGTAACTTTTTTTTAAAAAAACCCACCATATTATTTCTTTAAGTAATCTATCATATGCTTTCTCTAAATCAATAAAGACCATATAAATGTCTTTTTTTTCTTTTTCTATACCCTTTTCATCAATCTTCTTAATAAATAAATAAATAGCTTCCATGGTCAATTTCTAGGCATAAATCTAAATTATTTATTTAGCACAAAAGTTTCAGCTCTTTTTTGATTTTATATTATTCTCTTCCATAATTTTAATGTATAACTCATCAACTTATACCTCTATAATTTGCATAGTTTTGAATATCTCTTTTATTTTTGTATATGGGTATTAATATGCTTTTTCTCTAATATTCGGTATTCTTTTAGTTGCTACAATCCTATCAAATAAATTGGTTAACCACATGACTTTAATTTTTTATAAGTCTTTTCAAACCTTAATAGGGATCGCATCTGGTTCTAATGCCTTTGTATTTTTTAGTTTACTCAAAGCCTTTTTAACCTCAAGCATGCTAAATCTACAAAAAAAAATTATATTCATTTGTTATTCTAATTCATCACATCCTTCTACCCTTAAATTTACTAAATTAATTTTATCTAATAATTTTTTAAAATAACTTTTTCATTGTTCTTTTATCTCTTTTTCTTTTATTATGACTCTTTCATCTTTATCCTTAATACATTTAATATAGACAAGATCTTTTATTTTATTTTTTTTTGTTTTGCTAGTTTATATATAGTCTTTTTACCTTCTTTCGTATCTAGTCTATTATATAAATCATCATAGTTTTTAAGTTTAACATTACTTACCACTTTTTAGCTTTTTTTTCTTTGCATCCCTATACTTTTTAAGACTTTCTTTATTCTTAGCCTCTTGGCAAATTTTATAGTTTATCCTTTTAAGCTTGATGGTAGCTTGAACTTTCTCATTCCACTATCAAGTTTTCTTTTCTAATAGTCCTACTCATTTTGATTCCCTTAGAACATTTTTTGCTATATTTTTTATGCATTTAGTTATTTTTTATATATTAAGTTGAAATCACTATTTATATTCGTAGTCATTTTTTCTACTAATTTTTCTTTAAATAATTCTAGTTTTTATTCTTTTAAATTTTACCATTTAATTTTTGGATTAACAATTTTATGTTTTACTCTAAATTTTATTTTTATCCATATATCTGATACAATTATCCTATGTTGTAAAGTTAAACTTTCTTTTGGAATAACTTCATAATTTTTGCATATTATTTTATCCACCTTTTGACTTAAGAAAAATCTATTTGGCTTTTATTAGATCCACTTTTAAATGTTATTAAATGTTTTTCTCTCTTTTTGAAATAAGTGTTTGCTATTGTTAGATTATATGCTACTGTAAAATCTAAATGCTCATGCTGGCTTCATTCCTATTTCTAAATCCATATCCTTCATGTATTATTTTATATCCATCCCTCTGTTTACCTACATGCCTATTAAAATCTTCTTCTATATATATTTTCTTCTTGTGTATTTATTGCATTACTTCATCTACGTTTTTCCAAATTGTGTCTTAGTTCGTTGATCTAATCCTACTTATGGTGCATATGCACTAATTATATTAATTATTATTCTTAATTATAAGTTTTAATGATATAATTCGATTTTCTTTCTTAGTCACCTTAACATCTTCCTTAAAATTTTTATCTATAATTATTTCTACTTTATTTATATTTTTATGTTTTCAGTATAATATAATTTATATCATGTATTCTCTATATCTCTAAATCTTTCACCTATCTATTTAGTTTTTTGTAAGCATATTATATTTACTTTTCTTCTAATTATAGTGTTCGCTATCTCCATTGCTTTACTTGTTACTATTACTATGTTCAAAGTTGCTACTCTAAGCTGACTATCATTAACTAACTTCTTTACCTCCAGAGGCAGATGCAATGCATCCCTTAACGGAGACGTCTATTCTTTCGCATAGTTTAATTTAATAGATTCATATTTTAGGAGATCTGAAAGAGTTTTACGCTGGCTGTCAAGCTAACCTAATGCAACCCTCTTCTTTTACTCGGGCTTGGGACGGTCTTGGCAGAGTTATAAATAAATAACTCCAATGGTTAACAATAAATATATATAAACAATAATGAAGTTGTGTTGTTCAAGCTCACCTAATATATGGCTGGCTGCCTAACTGTAATGCAAGTAAGGGGCAGATAATTATCAAACCTTACCAAAACCCAAGAATACATACAAGATAACTTGTTGCATTCATAAGCATGCCATCTTCTTTACCATCAAAAGTTAGGATGACAGGAGCTTAAGCACTAGAATTTCTCAAACCAGCGTATAATCTCAAATGAAGATAAATTCTGGCTTTGCCCCTGAATAAGTGTTTGTCTTTCCAGTACGCTTATATCATGGAACCTCATTAAATATAGCTACTGGGTAGTACTTCATCTCCATCAATTTTCACAGGTGCCTCCCCCTCATTTGCTCTCCCACAAAACCTTCTTTGTACACAGTTTGTCTTAAACTGTCGTCATTTAAAAAAAAAAAAACTCTTTATCTGTTCCACCATTAATTTTCTTTCTTTGTTTGAAAGAAACCTTGTATGGTTCTACCTCCTTTGGCTGGCAAAGTCTTTTTTAGATTCATGAAATTGCTGCGCTAGACATCCAAGTTATTTAACATTTAACATACAAAGTCATTTTTAGATTCTAACCATACATCCAAGTCATTAAACATTTTCTATGAGTGTATTTACTTTTTTTTGGGGGGGAAAGCTATCATCCAAGCTACTTTTCCTGCTGCTCTGATGACCAAAGTTGATCATATAGGGTACCAATCTGTCCGCTTATATTTGGGAACAAGGATCCAGATCTGATCCAGCGTTTGGATGTAGCCCAGACTCATGAATAGGTCTAAGCTGTACATCAATCTTGGGTAGGACAAAAGAGTCCTGTAGGGAAGATTTGTGTGTGATTTCTAAAGCCAGTCCTAGCTTGATGGTTGTGAACATGGTTGCTCATTTTGAGACGGCAGGAAAGATGCTGTCTTACTTCCTTGCTTTGATGGATAGTATTTGATTCTGTCAGATGATCTTGGTGAGACTTTTGTGGAGTCATGGCAAGATGGCCTCTTTTCAATCATAAAATCTTAGTGGAATGATGACAAGGGGGAATCTTTTCTTTGCCTTCTTTAACTTTCTTATTGTTGATAGGATGAGTCAGACTATTGTTTACTTGACCCCTCTGCCTACTTTCCCAAGGATGTGAGTTCCCTAAATTTTTGTTGGAGACCAAAGCTAGATCTTTTATTGAAATCCTAAGTAGATTATTTAACAGGTAGATTTTAGCAATGTACTCTTCTGGGATCTCTGAAATCTGGTTATAATTCTGGTAATTTTCTTACTACTCTTAATCTCCACCAAGAGAAACCTATTATCAAAAATTAAGCTACCTTTTTTCTCTGGATTCGAAGTTGGCCCTAATTATCTTTTCCATTATTCCTATAGCATTACACTAGATAAAGCAAAGATGAAGCTAAGAGGAATCTCAAAAAGGTCTCAGCTGTCTATCTGCTTGCATTGCCGTTGAAAGCAGAAAGAAAATTTAAGCTCTTGTAAGTTTTTCATGACCTGGAGCAAGCTTCTTTACCAATGATTTTTGTAGGACTCTAGAGATTATGGCAAACTTACCATACCCTTACCACAGAAGTGATAGAGAAACAACAACACAGTATAACAAATCACAATATGCAGCGAAGATATATTCTCCCAACTTGCAAGAATCTGTGAGGAGCAATAACAAAATTTGTGGCAGCAATTGAATATCACAAACACACAAGAGACACCAAGATTTTTTAACGTGGAAAATCCTCAAAGCAAGGTAAAAACTACGGGTCATCCAACCAAAAAAATAGCTCCACTATGATCAAATAAGGGTACAAGAGAGTCTCAAACAAGAATACAAATGAATGCTCACAGCCAACCAAACATAAAGCTAAGAAGCTTACAATATAGAACCAAGAAGTTTAACAAACCAAAAATAGAGCTACTGTCTGACTGAGTTTCTCGCACCTCAACCTTGTTTCACCGATCCAATCGTTCAGAATGAAGAACCAGATGTCCCGAACCTGTTTCAAAATTTCAGCCCGATCCAACGGTGAACGAATCTGCAGTAGCAATTTTACGGTAGTTGCTCTGAGTATATGCGGGAATGGCTTCTTCTCTTCTCTCTCGAATGGCGGCTCTCTTCTCTCTTTCAAAAATTAACCCTAATATCACCTAATAGACTCACCACTGATAGGATTCTTACCAAGTTGGATTCTTACCTAATCAGACTCACCACTGATTAGGATTCTTACCAAGATGGACTCTTACCTAATCAGACTCATCACTGATTAGGAATTCTTACCAAATCAGACTCACCACTTAAACAAGTGTGACACAAACTGGGCTTACACATTTGAGCCTTTCTTCCACATAGGAAGGGAGCCCAAACCCAACATATCTCCCCCTCGCAACTATGTGGAGATAACCGCCAAACTGGCGATCTCACAACAAGTTTCAAACTTTCCTCTTGATAATGCTTTATCATCATATCAGCACCATTATTATCAGTATGCATTTTAGCTAACTCCAACAGCTTAGCATCCAAAACATCACGTATCCAATGATACCTCACATCAATATGTTTGGACATTGAATGGAAAGTTGGATTCTTACCAAGATGGATAGCACTTTGACTATCAACAAACAACAGATATTGGTTCTGAACAAAGTCTAACTCCTGTAAGAATTTCTTCACCCATAGCAACTCCTTGCATGCTTCAGTAATGGCAATGAACTCTACCTCTGTAGTTGACAATGCTACACACCTTTGCAACTTAAACTGCCAAGCCACACTCCCTCTACAAATTTAATCATATAGCTCGAAGTGAACTTTCTGGAATCAATGTCTTATCCATATCTGAGTTATGTACCCCACCAATGTAGGCTCATCACCTCCAAAACAAAACCTCATACCAGTTGTACCACAAAGATATCTTAAAATCCATTTCACTGCATTCCAATGCTCTCTACCTGGGTTTGACAGAAATCTACTGATAATACCAACAGCATGTGCTATGTCTGTCTTTTGCACACCATTGCATACATCAAACTATCCACAGCAGAAGCATAAGGAACCCGTTCCATATCTAATTTCTCAACTTCATTTGAAGGACTTTGTTTAGCACTCAGCTTAAAATGAATAGCAAGAGGAATGCTTACAGCCTTAGCATTTTTATCTGGAATCTTTGCAGCACCATTTCAATATAGTGTTCCTGTGATAGCCAAAGTTTCTTCTCCATTCTATCACGGATGATTCTTATACCAAAATCTGCTTAGTGTTGGGAATTGTATCCTAAAGCCAATCATTTGATAATTGTGCTAATATAAATTACATATAAATTGATATATTAATAAAGTATTTGGCATTTATTCATTACAAGAACATCTTCTTAAAACTACTAATAGTAATGAAGCCCTCAGGATCTTCTTCACGATAAAGGATGATTTATCTTTGAAGGTCCTCAAAGAGTTCGCGACCAAATGATATGCTATGACAGGGCCATAGTACTATCAATTATAGGACGTTGTATATATATTTGTTGATTGTTCTCTCAACCAAGGAGTGTAGAGA